>JAWPHD010024978.1:0-17616 GCA_037043455.1 Cyrtodaria siliqua | reverse complement strand
GTCTTTTAAAAAAAAGACTTAATCGGATTTGATTCAATTAAACGTACGCCGAGTTTTAAAATTGTAATTTGATATGAAATTCAAAAATAGTTTAACTTTACACGCCCTATAATATTGTTTAAAAATAAACACAACCAGGAGGAGTAACATATATTTATACATACGATGTATTTGGTCAATGGTTAATATTAATTATACGAATAGTATAAGCCAATTGTTTTGCATATTACAAACTGACTGCTGATTATATTGCACACATTTTATATTTAAGCCTATATTTTTTAATTATATGCAGGTAGGTTTCAAGTCAAAATGATACTGGATTAATAAATGGAGATGCAAATTTTAATGCTTAATACAAAATTCAAGATGGCGTGTGTCCCTTTAAAATTACCTAAGAAATCTTAAACATATGTGCGTGCTCTTGTGGCCTTAGTTGCACGTGCATGAGCTTCGTCGTATAAGGCAGAGTTTGTATATATACTATAAAAAAAATGACTGTAGAAGGTTACTATGCACTAGGCTGTAACACTACCAACTTTCCTAATATGTGACTAATTTGTCAAGAGGATGTTAATTCGCATTTATGATTGGTTTGTCTCAAGTAGCAATATGATGGTAAATAAATAAAGTCCTATTCAATTACTGCAGATGTCGATGGTGGTGAAGCAAATTACGGCGACGATAACGACGAGGACACATACAACACAGTGGTGTACATTGGTGCGCTGGTGGTGTGGATGATGATGTACATTGGTGCGTTGGTGGTGTGGATGATGATGATGTACATTGGTGCGCTGGTGGTGTGGATGATGGTGTACATTGGTGCACTGGTGGTGTGGATGATGATGATGTACATTGGTGCGCTGGTGGTGTGGATGATGATGTACATTGGTGCGCTGGTGGTGTGGATGATGATGTACATTGGTGCGCTGGTGGTGTGGATGATGATGTACATTGGTGCGCTGGTGGTGTGGGATGATGATGTACATTGGTGCGCCGGTGATGTGGATGATGATGTACATTGGTGCGCCGGTGATGTGGATGATGATGTACATTGGTGCGCCGGTGATGTGGATGATGATGTACATTGGCGCGCCGGTGATGTGGATGATGATGTACATTGGTGCGCTGGTGATGTGGATGATGATGTACACTGGTGCGCCGGTGATGTGGATGATGATGAAGAAGATAAAATGAATGTTGTTTAACGGCTTATCGACACATTATCCTAAGTTATTTCGAGCCGCCCCAGCGCCTCGGAGGACAATATAAGTTTCTTGAAGTGAGAAGGAAGAGTATAACCCGTGAAGAAAAAAATGGCGATGTGGTGGGGGTGATGATTACTATGATGACAATGGTGGTGATGATGATGATGAGGAGGAGGAGAAGGAGTAGGAGGAGGAGGAGGACGACGACGATGCTGCTGCTGCTGCTGCTGCTGACGACGACGACGATGATGACGATGATGATGATGATGATGATGATGATGACACTGCTAAACGATGTTGAGGACTGTTTTGTTGAGGATTAAGATTGCTGGTATTGTAGGTGTTTATCAAGTCATTGTTAGAACACAACGTGCACAAATATTACCCATCTTATTACTAATTAATTAAATCAAACAATAGGTTACATGAATAAGAAATGAGACTGTGTTGTTGACTAGATAGCTACCATATAATCTTATGCGACATTATGATAAAGTATGCTACAAGTCAGTGTAAGGGGTTATAAAGCTAAGTGAATTAATTATATGAACACCGTACATATAGAAAAAAACAAACCTATCTACGGGGGGAAATGTCTTTATATACAATCTAATTGTGAGGTATTATATATAGAAAGAAACTACCATATATATGAGGAAAATTTCTTTTATTCAGAAAATCAGATTGTGCGTTATATGTATAATTATGTGGTTTATGTAGAACACCTCAATTATAACTGGAGGAAACCCAATAACTTTATCTCTCTCCGCCGCACCCATCCCTCTCCCCCCACTCTCTCTCTCTCTCTCTCTCTCTCTCTCTCTTTCCCACACAGGTTCCATTTTCTATTTTTGTTTGTCGCAAGCATAATCGCATTTTTTTTTTGCACTTGCACTAGCTCAAAGCTCATAACTCTACACCAATAAAAAAGATAAAGCCGCCTGCAATGCCACTTTGACATCATTAATGTTCGGTGTTGTGCTTCTGAATTATTAATGCACAAACATTGATTGTTTTCCTGCTCCTGTATTAATTAGTATCAGTTATCAAACAGACTGATGTTACTTGTGTGTATTTAGAATATATCATGGGGTCATTGAGTGTTATAGACAATCCTGAAAGACAGCCACTTTTAAATAGGTATCACACAATAGATTAATGATCTAGGCAGTTGGTAAAGTTGGTAGGTGTAGTTCAGCATTTGAACGTTGTTACAGTTGACATCAGTGTTGAGGAAGGCACGAACGATAACTCTACGTCAGGTTGAATGGTGTTTTACGTCATTCTCAGCACATTTTAGGCTATGCATGACGGTTGTTTTGTAGTGGTGGAGGCAGACCACCAACTTTTCCTTGGGTAGAACCAGTACTGTCTACATCCCGCATCCGTAAGCATCGACAGTTTCTCACTTACAAGTTGAGTTCCCAGTAGGATTCGAACCAGCAGCGGTGAGAGGCGAGAAGGTTTCAAACGCAGTGTCCCTACCATCCTGGCCACGGATACCCTATATGGTAAGGTGAACTGATGATCATAATGCTTCATTGTAAAGGATCCATAGTCGCCCATGTCTAGCGCCTTTAATAGGGGTAAGTGGCGCCGTAGTATACGGTTTAACACTTCGGCTTGGTAATCATTGTATCGTGCGTTTTATATTATCTAGGACAGCATTTGGATTAATTGTCGAAATACTTTTTATATATATGTTACTGTTTATATAAGGTTTCTCGTGTAAAACAAGACTTGTATATGCATCAAAACCAGAAAACCCGCGTACATTTTTGATTTGTGATAGCTGTACCGACCGTTTTACAGGTTTTCTTATTTATACTTCGATATATTTACCGAGCTTACGATAATATCCCGCCCAAGTTTCACAATACTTATCAAACGTGTTGGGATATAACACCTTCCACGGACTTAACCTTTTATGACAGAGCTTAGTGGAAAACTATTTGTAAGGTATTAATCTGTGGGAGACCGACAGACGATTTAACATACATGATACAATATTATTAAATATTGGCAGAATCGTCGGTGTTCTTTTTGGATCTGTATAAATCAAGCCCAGTAAGACATTATTACGAGTGTACTTAAATTTTAAGGTGAAGTTTGGCCTAAATCAAGAACTCCGTTGTTAATGTGTTTTTAATTAGGAATTATCATTATAAACACGATGTGTACCATGTTAATGGTGAATGTGAAGTGAAAATGGACTTTTAAACACACACATCGAAAGAGCGAACTAAAAGGTAGAAAAATATCCAAGGGGAAACTCGTCCTCGTATAACCGGAAGTGACATCATCGGTTCCCAAGATAATTAGTATAGAATAAGAACCCTGCATTTAACCAGAGTGCTCGGATCCAGGACTTCTGATTAGGAGGGTCCAACCCTTAAACAAATCAATTGACAACTAAAAAAACAAGCAAAAATACACGATCTCAGTTCAATTTTTCTGAACAGTTTTGTTAAATCACGTATCTTGCATAAATGAATCTTGCAAACAGAGACATTTCATTAACACATAACTTATACGAAATGTTTATTTATACCATTTTTGTGTTTGTTTGTAATCCTGTAGGGATACATTATTAACGTTGTAATTGTTAATGATAAACTCTTCTTTCTAATGTTCGCGGGTACGTACCCCTTTCCTTCTTCAGGGAATGCAGGAATACTCTCTTGACATTTTTCTCACATATCAATTATTGACTGATATATAATATGTGAGAAAGTGTAAAGAACATGATTCCTGTATTCACTAAAGCATGGGGAAAATGTGAGAAAAATGATAAGAACATGGTTTCTATATTCCCTGAAGAAGGGGTTACACCCGCATCCCCCTTCAATCCACCCTCCCAGATTTGAAATTAGCATTAAAATAGTAAATATTAGAAAGAGAAAGGAATGCGTGGCAGAGGTACAGGTGTGGAGTATTTTATCTCGCTAGCCGGTTGATAAGATCGTGCTATTGTAAACACCAATCCACCTCACAAGCTAATCAACTGAAGTTTAAATCCCACACATAAACCACACTCAACTCTGTAATAGTTTGTGGTGCAATTTTTCGGCGTCAGGATGGGAATGACACATCGATGATACGAGCGTATATTGCAAAAAGATACAGTTAATTAATGCACACGCATTTTCTTACATATAGTTTAAGTGGCCATATAGACGCTACATACATTTTAAACACATGCATTCTGTAATGTTTGTAAAGGAATTAACTCTTCTTTTTTTTGCCCATTCCACAGTATTTATTTATTTATTTATTTATTTATTTATTTATTTATTTATTTATTTATTTTTATTTGATATCTTATTTTATTTTATTTATTTATTTATTTATTTATTTATTTATTTATTTATTTATTTATTTATTTATTTATTTTATTATTTATTTATTTATTTATTTATTTATTTATTTATTTATTTATTTATTTATGGAGGGTGGGGGGGGGGGGGGGGGGGGGGGGGGGGGGGGAGGGGGGGGGGGGTGGTGGAGCGGGACAGAAATAAGATACAATCATATTTTAATGACGTTGACTCAACATAAATAACCAATTATTTCGACCAAACAGTTCAACGATGGGTGTAGGACTTGTTATATAGAACAAGCATTTTACGTTTAATGCACAAAAACAGCACGTTTAATATTCGTACTTAACAAATAAATTTCATTCACGAAAAAACGTAATTCCTACTCCCCAGACTATTTTGACGGCGAGTGTTTTATTTGTCCCCATATATATGTTTTTGATGCACGCATGCATTTTTTTCTTCACGTGAATTACATGTTTTAAGTAACCGAAATAATATATAGTCACTTCCTTAAAAATAAACTCGCTTTATTTGTGTCTAGAAAACACACCCATCTAAAATAGCTTTAGGAAACAAACAAAAAATCGTAAACAGTTGAACAAGGTGTTTGTTGAACGTATGGCTGTTATAAATATATGTTTGCTGTGCATATTGCGTGGACCAAGATATATTAATATATTCCTACTACTGTAAACATGTTTGTCTGTTTCAAGTAAATAATAAAAAAAATAAACAAGAAATTTCACTGTTAGTGACAAACGCACCGAAGTGGTTTTGACCTTTGACCTCTAAGTGTGACATTGACCTTGGAACCATGGACCTGGATTCTGTGCGCGACACGTCGTCTTGTGGTGAGCACTTGTGCCAAGTTATTCGAAAATCCTTCCAGGAATGTTATTGATCGGACACGATTGTACGGACGGACTGACTGACGGACTTATGCCGCTCTTTGGGGGCATAATTTTTTTTATAAAAAATAGACCGTCATATATAACCTTACATGTGTTGAAAATGACGTAAAACACCATACAAAACACAAATGTTCCAAGTAATATTGGACTAACTTTACTATCATAAACTGAGTCATCGCATCTTTTATGCTGCGTTTTAGTAACAGATGCAAATTATTAGAAATAAGATATGCTTTATGAGCTATATAGCCGCAAAACAGTTTATAAATCGTTTAACGTATAGTATGCCTTTTATTCCCCTGTTTTGCGATATTAATAAAAAGGAAAGTATTAAAATATTTACAAAGCTTAACTTACCGTTTAACCAGCGAACCCCGGGTGTGTTTGTTTGGTAACACTATATCCACTCGTCAAGTATATCCACCTTAAGGGAAGAATTTAACACTAAAATTCCATAGTATCACAGTAAACTATCATTGATTATTTCTACAAAACTGATAAAATCACACACATACAATTTTACCTAATTTGTCCAAATATGGTTATGCATTTAAGGACGGTCGTGATCAGAAGAAAAATCGGCGATTGATAAATAACACATATATGTACAATGATGTGTAACGTACAGTATAATATCGCCTTAAGGCAATATATCTACCTTGTATGTAAATTATTAAGAACACCGTCACGCCAGATATATCCAACGTTTTCAGGGGTCGTCTCAATGTTTAAAGAGAAATTTAAACTCTTTTTTTTTTTTGTGCTTATCTTTATTTTAGTCGTTTTTCAACTCTAACGGCCCCTTGCTTTTCTTAAATATGCTATATTTTGTCTCGTTAACACGATATGGCCTTCATTTTTCTTCTGGTCTTTAGAGAACTTGGCCAGATTGTTGATATCAATGAAAACTCGGTCAAGTCAATAGGACCGGTAACACGGTAGTTATGGCCCTTGAATTTCTTAAATATGCTACAATTTGCCTCGTTAACATGATAGGGCTTTCATTCTTAATATAATATTTTCAAATTAGCCAGATTGCTGATATTAACGAAAACTCGCATAAGTTCGAAAACCAGCCAGATCGGACCAGTAACACCGGAGTTATGGCCCTTGATTTTCTTAAATGCATGTATGCTATTCATTTTTCATCTGATCTGTTCCAAAATTGACTGGATTGTTGATATCAATGAAAGCTCGGACATGTTCGAAAACCAGCAAGTTCGGATGATTAACGCCTGAGTAATGACCGTTGTTTTTCTTAAATGTGCTACAGTTTGCCTCATAAACACAATAGGGCATTCCCCGATCATTACCAAACTTGTCCTTATTGTTGATAAAGATGAAAGCTCGGAAAAATTCGAAAAACAACCGGATCGGATCTATAACATCAAATTTGTGACACTTAATTTGGGCAAATAGCTCCTGGGTCATAACTTGGAAACCGTTGAGATCCCTACCCTAGAACCATATATGCACGTATTGGGCATGAACAGGCGGATACAACAATCCAACCAGAACGACCCCGTGTCCGAACCTACACCTGGGAGCATAGTCCATGGGTCATAGCTTGAAAACTGTTGAGAACCCCATCCAATAACCATATATACACTTAATGGGGATGAACAGACGGATATAACCACCCAACCAGCATCGGCCCTAGGGTCTATCCCCACCCCTGGGGGCATAACAACTTGGTCATAACTTGGAAACTGTTGAAATCTGAGCATGAACAGACGGATACAACCATCCAACTAGCATCGGCCCTGGGATCATATAGGATAAAACCACCCAACTATCATCAACCGCGGGTCCGTCCTCATCCATGGGGAAATAGCCCATGGGTCATAACTTGGAAACTGTTAAGATCCCCACCCTATAACCATATATACACTTACGGGGCATGAACAGCCAGCCATCATTTGCACAGGTGTCCATCCCCAATCCCGGGGAAATCTTAGCCCATTGTTCGTAACTTGGAAACCGTTGACCACACCATGTATATACACTTACTGGACTTGGACACTTTAGGCGCGGGAATTTGCCATCGACTGTTAATTGAGGTTAATTATTGTTGATGAACATGTTCGGTCTGGAAATCTCGACGATTCAGCTGTGTTTTGTTTCTTAATCATAAATATTAATTTATAAAAGGCTTATATTGCTCATAGTTGTACAGATAATTCCAATGTAGCGTTCTTCTATCACAAAACAAGAACTTATAAGAGCCTTAAAACATAACCATTAATGATTTATTCAACAAAACTAGCCGAGTCGTCTAGTTTTCTAGACCAAACCATTTCATTAACAATAAATAAATTGTACGGACAATAGGTCCTATACTCAGTTGCAAAAGCAAGTGGACACTGAGTTTTGTTTAGATTTAATTGTATAAAGTGTTTTTAGAATTAAATTGACAAATTCCAGAACGAATAACCATGTTTGGTACCAACGTTTTTTATCATTCCATTGCAAATATCATGTTGTCATTTGTTTTTCAATAGGTCGAATCATCAAGGGACTGTCGTTTGATAAAGAGGATAGGGTGTAAAGTAAAATGTTCAAAGTGTCCAGTTTCTTTTGCATCTGAGTATAGTTTAGAGTGGTGAATACAAATCTGAAACACATTATGACGGTTGTATTCGTACTGACACCCATAATGCTTCCAGATCGCATCCAGTAATGGGTCCTAGTTTAGAGTATTGCATACAAATCGGAAACACATTATGACTGTTGTATTCGTACTGACACCCATAATGCTTCCAGATCGCCTCCATTAACGGGTCCTAGTTTAGAGTGTTGAATACAAATCTGAAACACATTATGACGGTTGTATTCGTACTGACACCCATAATGCTTCCAGATCGCAACCAGTAATGGTCCCTAGTTTAGAGTGTTGAATACAAATCTGAAACACATTACGACGGTTGTATTCGTACTGACACCCATAATGCTTCCAGATCGCCTCCAGTAATGGGTCCTAGTTTAGAGTGGTGAATACAAATCTGAAACACATTATGACGGTTGTATTCGTATTGACACCCATAATGCTTCCAGATCGCATCCAGTAATGGTCCCTAGTTTTGAGTGTTGAATACAAATCTGAAACACATTATGACGCTTGTATTCGTATTGACACCCATAATGCTTCCAGATCGCCTCCAGTAATGGGTCCTAGTTTAGAGTGTTGAATACAAATCTGAAACACATTATGACGGTTGTATTCGTACTGACACCCATAATGCTTCCAGATCGCCTTCAGTAACGGGTCCTAGTTTAGGGTGTTGAATACAAATCTGAAACACATTATGATGGTTGTATTCGTATTGACACCAATAATGCTTCCATATCGCCTCCAGTAATGGGTCCTAGTTTAGAGTGTTGAATACAAATCTGAAACACATTATTACGGTTGTATTCGTACTGACACCCATAATGCATCCAGATCGCATCCAGTAATGGGTCCTAGTTTAGAGTGTTGAATACAAATCTGAAACACATTATGACGGTTGTATTCGTACTGACACCCATAATGCTTCCAGATCGCAACCAGTAATGGTCCCTAGTTTAGAGTGTTGAATACAAATCTGAAACACATTACGACGGTTGTATTCGTACTGACACCCATAATGCTTCCAGATCGCATCCAGTAATGGGTCCTAGTTTAGAGTGTTGAATACAAATCTGAAACACATTATGACGGTTGTATTCGTACTGACACCCATAATGCTTCCAGATCGCATCCAGTAATGGGTCCTAGTTTAGAGTGTTGAATACAAATCTGAAACACATTATGACGCTTGTATTCGTATTGACACCCATAATGCTTCCAGATCGCCTCCAGTAATGGGTCCTAGTTTAGAGTGTTGAATACAAATCTGAAACACATTATGACGGTTGTATTCGTACTGACACCCATAATGCTTCCAGATCGCCTCCAGTAACGGGTCCTAGTTTAGAGTGTTGAATACAAATCTGAAACACATTATGATGGTTGTATTCGTATTGACACCCATAATGCTTCCATATCGCCTCCAGTAATGGGTCCTAGTTTAGAGTGTTGAATACAAATCTGAAACACATTATGACGGTTGTATTCGTACTGACACTCATAATGCTTCCAGATCGCATCCAGTAATGGGTCCTAGTTTAGAGTGTTGAATACAAATCTGAAACACATTATGACGGTTGTATTCGTACTGACACCCATAATGCTTCCAGATCGCATCCAGTAATGGGTCCTAGTTTAGAGTGTTGAATACAAATCTGAAACACATTATGACGGTTGTATTCGTATTGACACCCATAATGCTTCCAGATCGCATCCAGTAATGGGTCCTAGTTTAGAGTGTTGAATACAAATCTGAAACACATTATGACGGTTGTATTCGTACTGACACCCATAATGCTTCCAGATCGCATCCAGTAATGGGTCCTAGTTTAGAGTGTTGAATACAAATCTGAAACACATTATGACGGTTGTATTCGTATTGACACCCATAATGCTTCCAGATCGCCTCCAGTAATGGGTCCTAGTTTAGAGTGTTGAATACAAATCTGAAACACATTATGACGGTTGTATTCGTATTGACACCCATAATGCTTCCTGATCGCATCCAGTAATGGGTCCTAGTTTAGAGTATTGCATACAAATCGGAAACACATTATGACGGTTGTATTCGTATTGACACCCATAATGCTTCCAGATCGCATCCAGTAATGGGTCCTAGTTTAGAGTGTTGAATACAAATCTGAAACACATTATGACGGTTGTATTCGTACTGACACCCATAATGCTTCCAGATAGCATCCAGTTATGGGTCCTAGTTTAGAGTGTTGAATACAAATCTGAAACACATTATGATGGTTGTATTCGTATTGACACCCATAATGCTTCCAGATCGCATCCAGTCACTTATAATAAAACAATCACTTCGTTCCAGCCCACATTTTTTTGAAACATCGGCCACCGTACCCTGAAAACAACACAAACGGCAATCTATATAGAACTTTTAGTGTGCCAACCTTGTCATAGGTCCATGGAGGATCGAGGCCATCCTCCATGAACCTTACAATGTGTGCATCATTGTAATCGATTTCAATGACCCTTGAAACTTCAGCAAAGACAAATAAACGTTTACTAAAACACTCCGTTCTGGCGGACAGTGCTACAAAAACTATATTTTGGAACATCAACACGAAACAAACGTCCCAATAAATGGCTCATTTCGGTTTATAACGCCCAAAAAAATGCGAATACATTCGTAAATAATTGAGATGTTGGCTTATTTTTGAAAACATTCAGTGCAAATCTTTAAAGTTTGATTAAAGGGACACATGGCAATCTTGATTTAAAACTCGCGGCGTCCCGTTAGTTTTTACACAACTTGCATATTTGAAAATCATAATGTTTTAAATAATTATTCGACAAGTTCAAAGCAAATTGTTTTTTGCATATTGCTGATTGTTTATTATATTTAACAAATAATACATTTAAACCTATAGCAGAAAGAACGAAGAAAAATAGAAACATCTAAATCGTAGTATATTTCATGCAAGCCGCAAGCAAGTATATTGCAAACCTATTAATACATACATATTTTCAATATATATATGTTTTATTCAAAATTCCAATAGGCCTTAAGGCCAGCGAGGATACAAACAGTTAACACAATACAATGCCAGGTAATACGAAATAAAACAATATACTTATATTTACAGATATATGTATATGGAGAGATGATATAAATTATTTCATATTAAATTATTATGACTTTTATTCTCACTAGCTAATGCAAAACGATGAATAAACCTATGAGAGTAAAATTCACATTCCATGGACATATTGCGTCTTTTTTTTTCAATGGTGGTCTACCCTTGAAGAAAATGTATATACTAGTAATTTTATATATGTACGAATATGTAATTGCGGGGCAGTTCCCATAACAAGATCATATAAAGAGTACCTCGCATCGGACAAAAAGTATACAGGGCTTTTTTTCATGATTTTGGGAACATGACCCGTACCCCTGGAATTGGGAATTTTAGCGCGATTTTACATAAAATTGGGAATCATTGGATTGACACAATTTTTTATTTATTTTTTTATTTTTTATTTTAAAAATTGGGAATTCTTTCCTCTTAATTGGGAAAAAAAGATATGTTTTGGCATTGGGAATATGACCGAATTTCGGCTATAAAAACAGCCAAAAAAAAACTCTGGTATATATATATATATATATATTTATTATATACCTATCAATAACTATATACATAGTATCTTTATTTTCTTACAGTGGAATACAAAAACCTGTATCACCTCTAAAGGTTTTCTGAATCCGTTTCAGTATGCTACTAAAAATAGATTCCGTATGACTATCCTACTTAAAATAGAACCGGGAAATTCCTAAAAATGCAAGCATTTACACCAATTTGCACGAGATCGTCAAGACGACGTTACGTCAAACAAAAAAAAAAGAAAACAAAAAAAGTACGTCACACCAATGAACTTTAACTTGTAAGCTGTAGCTACCCCCAAATATATTAAGATACGCCCATTTTCCTTCTGCGCTTTATTGAAAATGAACATTGAAACATTTATAAATCTTCTTTATTGCATACGTATACGAGTACAACAGAAATGTAAATATGTATAACTTAATGTTTAATCATATGTAGGAGGTATATAATAAAAGGATCATTACTAGAGTAACGTGTTCTGGAAGTGTGTTTCACCTCTCGTAGGTAAATGACAGATCCTCTCGTGAGATCCTTGATCTGTCACCTACTCGAGGTGATACAAACTTTCAGAACACGTTACTCTAGTAATAATCCTATTTTATCACATAACGTGCGGTGTGGGAGTGTAATAATAGCATTCAATATTTTCGATATTCCACTAGTTGTATAACATAACGTTAATGACGTCATGGACGTCACGTTAATGTACGTTTTCTGATATAATGTGTCTTATAAAGTTATGTAATAAATAGAATCTCACATTCGTTCTCATTCGTTATTGAATTTATTAAACTCGTTAGCAAAAATGATATAATGCTCGACAAGAGCCTCGCATTATATCATTTTGCCAACTCGTTTAATAAATTCAATAATGAATGAATACTCATGTAAGATCCTCTATATATATATATGATTTTCAATGTATGATATTTCAATGTCTAAATGCATCTTTATTTAAATGCGGGGACGTCCGTGGCCTAGTGGTTAGAGTCTCTGACTTGAAATCAGTTGCCCCTCACCGCTGTAGGTTCGATCCCTCAGGGGCCTAGGAATTTTTAAGCGAGGAAGCTATCCAGCTGGCTTGTGGAACTACCCAGGTGCCCGCCCGTGCAGGAAAATTGCCCGGAGGGGCACCTGGGGTCTTCCTCCACCAGTGGAAGCTGGAATGTCGCCATATGACCTTAGCTGTTGGTGCGACTATAAAATCCAATGCAATTCAATTCAATTATTTAAACATAACTATTAGGTTTGCAGCATTATATATATCAACTGATAAAGATTTCAAAAAGTAAATATATAGAGTTTAATAACCAGTGTTTTTGAGATACGGGAAATATCTCCCGAGGTAGAGAAATGGCCACGATATAAGAACTCGTTCCCGATATAAGAACGAGTGCGGAGAACGAGTTCTTATATCGGGGCCATTTCTCTAGCGAGGGAGATATTTCCCGTATCTCAAAAACACTGGTTATTAAACTATATATTACATAAATTAAAATGATATTTTACAGGGGCGGATCCAGGATTTCAGCTTAGGGGGGGGCGTAAGATTTTGGTCAATTTTCGGGTCGGTTTCTAGCCTCATAAAACGGTTGCGGTAGTGCATTGATAGGGTAAAAAAGTGCGTTTCCGAGTTAACAATGTGTTAATTAAACCACTCATTAGCCATTATGCGTTGAGCGAGCGAGCATTTTTTTTATACAGAGGGCGTGCATCGAATTGTTTGATATTTTATCTTCAGTAACATGGACATACATGTATGAATAAAAGATAACCTTTTTCATATAAAAGGATTTAACAATGTGTTAATTAAACCACTCATTAGCCATTATGCGTCAAGCGAGCGAAGCGAGCGAAAAAAATAATTATACTGAGGGCGTGCATCAAAATTGTTTGATAAAAGGATTTAACAATGTGTTAATTAAACCACTCATTATTCATTATGCGTAGAGCGAGCGAAGCGAGCGAGATTTTCTTTTATACTGAGGGCGTGCATCGAAATTGTTTGATATTTTATCTACAGTAACATGGACATACATGTATGAATAAAAAAAAGGCCGTTTTCAAATAAAAGGATTTAACAATGAGCGGGAAAAAAATATATACTGAGGGCGTGCATCGAAGTTGTTTGATATTTTATCTACAGTAACATGGACATACATGTATGATCCGGAAGTTTTAGTGGGAGGGGGGGGGGGGGTGGGGGTGGGGGTGGGGGGGGGGGGGGGTGAGCCGGGCTAATGATTCACGCCTTTTTACACCAGTTTGCACGAGAACGCCAAGACGACGTTACATCATCCAAGACGACGTTACGTCATACAAACAAAGCAAGTGGAACCGGAACTCTTCGTTAATTTCCGTAATCGTTATTTCCTAGTGACGGAATCTGACGAAGACGTCCGTAAAACAATCGGAACGTCATTTGGCATTTCCGTCACTGACGGAAAAGGCCGAGCAATGTTCCGTATGGGAAATAGCAAACGAGTAGATATAGCTTTTGATCTATTCCCAGTATTTCCTATACAAATCACAGACAAATATGTAATATAAACAAATAATGTATACATCATGACGATTACTACAAAATACATGTAGCGTTGCAAAACATATCGTCCAGGACATTAATTCCAGCGAATTATTTCATTATATATAACATAACACAATCAAACATAACCAAACGTTATTGCAAATATAATGCAACTGAGTATATAATGTGTATTGTTTATTATGAAACACAAGCAAAACCAAACATTTAGACAATGCATTGAAAATATATAATGCAGATGTGTATATATAAAAAATGCATATATTCTATGCCAAATAAATAAATGAATAAAAAAACCAATACCAAACGCTACAACATGACATTTCCCTATAAATACTTTCGCACGATTATTTTAGAACTATACTGAACCAAGCAGCTAACGCACCAGTAGACAATACCTTTACTATCTCAATAATAACAATCAATAAATCAAAACAAATTTCATTCTGAACGAGGCAAATAACCTGTCATTAACGACTGTAAATTAAAAAAAAATCATTCAAATCACCTGTCTGCAACGGTACCAGTCGGCATATTAAAGGTGCGTTAGCTGTTTGGTTCAGTATCAAACTCTCCGCAGTGGTTACTTCCCCCTTTCTGTTATTATTGGCTACAATATCTCTGCGTGGAGGTTGGTTCAGTATATATAAACGCGGAGAAACCAATACAAATCTTGACGTAAGTCGAAAGGCGAATTAAATCATATATTAGCAGACAAGAATTGAAAATGCAAAAGCTATATGCGCAAATTATAAATTTGTATAAAATATCGAATTAAATATCGTTTAAATCATTAAATTCTTTTTGACATTTACAATAAAACGTATTTCATAGAAATGAATTTAACTGAATGTTGCTTAACCACACATGTCAAGTTATTTAGAGACCCCTCAGAGAGAGGAGAATTATATATAGAATATATAAATCTGGAAAACTGCCCTTGGAACTCTTATTAATTCCTGTTGTCTTTAACGTGCTCGGAGAAAATGCTCCAATACACAGGTCTCACTCGATGGACGAAGCCAAGGGAAAGTTTCTTTCCCAAAAAAATACATCGACAAAAATCTGTTTTCAGGATTTCAAGTCCACCGCGCCGTCTTCTTAGAGTATGATCAGAGTATTGTATATGTGCATTTAAAAATTGCATGCGTTTCGTCTTCGGCACTATTAATACACAATATATAAAGTCGTGATTATTTTAGCAGATTCTCATACCTATTAATCAGATGCAATACCAGTTCTATATTAGCCAAGGTGGATGTGTTTTGTAAACACAATATGTCTTCAAATTTTATAAGTACGTCAACTGCCCGGACATTCGTAATGCATCATAACATTCAAACAGTGTCCATACGCAGACATGTTAGATATTGCAAAAGTAAGACTTGCACAATAATTTTAAAGACAATTCCATTCAGTGAACGACATATTAAAGAAGGACTTCCACCAACATCTAAAGTTGTAACAATACTGTTGCCAGTTATAAACACAAGGTTATCACAAGACATATTTAATATATACTGAACCAAACAGCTAACGCACCAGTAGACAATACTTTTAATATCTCAATGATAACAATCAATAAATCAAAACAAATTCATTCTGAACGAGACAAATATCTTGTCAATAACGACTGTAAATTAAAAAAAACACATTCAAATAACCTGTCTCCAACGGTACCAGTCGGCATATAATAAGCGCATACATTAAAGGTATTGTCTACTGGTTCGTTAGCTGTTTGGTTCAGTATAGATTTCCGTTTGTCAGTTGTGTTAGTAATAGGTGGATACGGATCATTATTTAACAGTAAATTTGAATGAATTGTTCATTTGGTCTGGCCCCGTGTGGTTCCCGGGGCCCCCGTTTGGCCACGGGGCAAAGAATAGGGCCACTGCAGATCCCTTTGGAGGGGTAGGCAGAGGGGTAGAATCCCCCCAAAATTCATGTTCATTTTATCAGTTTTTGTTCATGTTCATTAAAGGTCTTCATCATGATCCCTGCATTGTTTCAGGTGCTATCTCGCTCGCATCAAAAGAGCAGTGGCAGAAAAACAATAACGTGGCTCCAGCGTAAATGGAGTTTCTACGATAGAATTTTCAGCAACTCTGCAGTTCAGGGTGAGAAGGTTCTAGGCCCATTTTCCATATTTTATCTCGATGTACATGGAAGATGAGCCTGGCATGCTCATGCCTGTTAGGCGTCATATAAACTTTTCATGTGTTGGTGCGCCTTAAAACCCCAATTCAATTCAATTCAATTCAATTCATTTGGTCTGTCTTTGACTATCATGCAAAAACGAACTTATCATACTGAAGAAAACATACCCAACGTGGTAAAGAAGTTGAGAGCGTTTCACTTCAGAGAAATTACACCCTTTAATCTCATTGTTTGAGACACATTGTCCTCCTTATTTGTCACAACACTGTTTTTCATATTGTATTCTGCTTCATTTATAGCACCATTACGGAGTAGATTCCATTGCTATATGGCAACCAGCCAATTTAAATTGTGATTCCATGTACTTGTGATATTTGGAAATATTTTCGTTTTCGTTTTCAAAATATGTGCCCCCTTCAATGGCTAGTGTCAGCGCTTTCGTTGCATACGTGAACGCTTTAATCACATCTGTTGTCTCGTAAAGTCTTGCCCAACACAGCGAACAGATCATGTCGCGACGTGTTTCAATATTTTCGGATATTTGTTGCATTTTAGTGAGCAAATCCTTAGCATCTTTTGTGTGCTTGACGTCTATCGCACGCGCCTCACAGACACTGAAGTCATGTCTTATTCCAAGCATCGACAGCACCACAAACAAGATCGAGATTCTGCTCCACTGGTTCCAGATATCTTCGGATATATCCGTCAAACTTCGGAATGCCACGTCACCCTCCCGAATAACACGACCCAAATATTCGGGCGAGAACTCTTTTTCATATTCTCTCCGGTAAATATACTGATGGTCGTGGTTTGCCGAAGCGGTTGCAAAACAAGGCTTGCAATTTGAGCTGATCACCTTAGCTTCTGTTATATACTCCTCTGCCAATCTGAGGTCTCCAGATATCTCCGCAGTGACAGCCATTTTACTATGGTAAACTATGTCCGCTGTTTTTGTGTCTATTTCCCTCGGTATAGTATCCTTCATTTCTTCCAGTATGCATTCCCGATCATGACTTGTCCGGAACTGAAGAGTAAGAAGGACGTATACAGCCACAAGTTTGTCAGCAAGTATTTGTCGTTTTTTCAATTCACGCTGTCTTGACATTTCTGTTTTCAAATTATTCACGGTGGTCCATAAGTGTCCACATGTGTCTCTGAAACAATTATTATCAACATTTTCTTTCATTTTATGATAATATTTAAACACCAAATCGGAATTCGGTACAAGTGCC
>JAWPHD010024977.1:0-17619 GCA_037043455.1 Cyrtodaria siliqua | reverse complement strand
GAGTAAGAACTGAATATATATGTTTAAGAACTGAATATGTATGCGTAAGAACGGAATATATATGCGTAAGAACGGAATATATATGCGTAAGAACGGAATATATATGTGTAAGAACGGAATATATAAGTGTAAGAACTGAATATATATGTGTAAGAACTGAATATATATGCGTAAGAACTGAATATATATGCGTAAGAACTGAATATATATGCTTAATAACGCAATATATATGCGTAAGAACTGAATATATGCGTAAGAACGGAATATATATGCGTAAGAACGGAATATATATGCCTAAGAACTGAATATATATGCGTAAGAACGGAATATATATGTGTAAGAACGAATATATATGTGTAAGAACTGAATATATATGTGCAAGAACTGAATATATATGCGTAAGAACTGAATATATGCGTAAGAACGGAATATATATTTGTAAGAACTGAATATATATGTGTAAGAACTGAATATATGCGTAAGAACGGAATATATATGCGTAGGAACGGAATATATATCCGTAAGAACGGAATATATATGCCTAAGAACGGAATATATATTTGTAAGAACTGAATATATATGTGTAAGAACAGAATATATATGTGTAAGAACTGAATATATATGCGAAAGAACTGAATATATATGCGTAAGAACGGAATATATATGCGTAAGAACTAAATATATATGCGTAAGAACTGAATATATGCGTTAGAACGGAATATATATGCGTAAGAACTGAATATATACGCGTAAGAACTGAATATATATGCGTAAGAACTGAACATATATGCGTAAGAACTGAATATATATGCGTAATAACTGAATATATATGCGTAAGAACTGAATATATATGCGTAAGAACTGAATATATATGCGTAAGAACTGAATATATATGCGTAAGAACGGAATATATATGCCTAAGAACGGAATATATATGTGTAAGAACTGAATATATATGTGTAAGAACTGAATATATATGTGTAAGAACTGAATATATATGCGTAAGAACGGAATATATATGCGTAAGAACGGAATATATATGCGTAAGAACGGAATAAATATGCCTAAGAACGGAATATATATGTGTAAGAACTGAATATATAAGTGTAAGAACGGAATATATATGCGTAAGAACTGAATATATGCGTAAGAACGGAATATATATGCGTAAGAACGGAATATATATGCGTAAGAACACAATATATATTCCTAAGAACGGAATATATATTTGTAAGAACTGAATATATATGTGTAAGAACTGAATATATGCGTAAGAACGGAATATATATGCGTAAGAACGGAATATATATCCGTAAGAACGGAATATATATGCCTAAAAACGGAATATATATTTGTAAGAACTGAATATATATGTGTAAGAACTGAATATATATGCGTAAGAACTGAATATATATGTTTAAGAAATGAATATATATGAGTAAGAACTGAATATATATGTTTAAGAACTGAATATATATGCGTAAGAACGGAATATATATTTGTAAGAACTGAATATATATGTGTAAGAACTGAATATATGCGTAAGAACGGAATATATATGCGTAAAAACGGAATATATATCCGTAAGAACGCAATATATATGCCTCAGAACGGAATATATATTTGTAAGAACTGAATATATATGTGTAAGAACTGAATATATATGTGTAAGAACTGAATATATATGTTTAAGAAATGAATATATATGAGTAAGAACTGAATATATATGTTTAAGAACTGAATATGTATGCGTAAGAACGGAATATATATGCGTAAGAACGGAATATATATGCGTAAGAACGGAATATATATGTGTAAGAACGGAATATATAAGTGTAAGAACTGAATATATATGTGTAAGAACTGAATATATATGCGTAAGAACTGAATATATATGCGTAAGAACTGAATATATATGCGTAATAATGCAATATATATGCGTAAGAACTGAATATATGCGTAAGAACGGAATATATATGCGTAAGAACGGAATATATATGCCTAAGAACTGAATATATATGTGTAAGAACTGAATATATATGTGTAAGAACTTAATATATATGTTTAAGAACTGAATATATACGCGTAAGAACTGAATATATGCGTAAGAACGGAACATATATGCGTTAGAACGGAATATATATGCGTAAGAACGGAATATATATTCCTAAGAACGGAATATATATTTGTAAGAACTGAATATATATGTGTAAGAACTGAATATATGCCTAAGAAAGGAATATATATGCGTAAGAACGGAATATATATCCGTAAGAACGGAATATATATGCGTAATAACGCAATATATATGCGTAATAACTGAATATATGCGTAAGAACGGAATATATATGCGTAAGAACGGAATATATATGCATAAGAACTGAATATATATGTGTAAGAACTGAATATATATGCGTGAGAACTGAATATATATGCGTAAGAACTGAATATATATGCGTAATAACTGAATATATATGCGTAAGAATTGAATATATATGTGTAAGAACTGAATATATATGTGTAAGAACTGAACATATATGTTTAAGAACTGAATATATATGTGTAAGAATTGAATATATATGTTTAATTATTGAATATATATGCGTAAGAACGGAATATATATGCGTAAGATCTGAATATATATGCGTAAGAACTGAACACATATGCGTAATAACTGAATATATATGCGTAAGAACGGAATATATATTCCTAAGAACGGAATATATATTTGTAAGAACTGAATATATATGTGTAAGAACTGAATATATGCTAAAGAACGGAATATATATATGTAAGAACGGAATATATATCCCTAAGAACGGAATATATATGCCTAAGAACGGAATATATATTTGTAAGAACTGAATATATATGTGTAAGAACTGAATATATATGTGTAAGAACTGAATATATATGTTTAAGAAATGAATATATATGAGTAAGGACTGAATATATATGTTTAAGAACAGAATATTTATGCGTAAGAACGGAATATATATGCGTAAGAACGGAATATATATGCGTAAGAACTAAATATATATGCGTAAGAACTGAATATATATGCGTAATAATGCAATATATATGCGTAAGAACTGAATATATGCGTAAGAACGGAATATATATGCGTAAGAACGGAATATATATGCCTAAGAACTGAATATATATGTGTAAGAACTGAATATATATGTGTAAGAACTTAATATATATGTTTAAGAACTGAATATATATGCGTAAGAACTGAATATATGCGTAAGAACGGAACATATATGCGTTAGAACGGAATATATATGCGTAAGAACGGAATATATATTCCTAAGAACGGAATATATATTTGTAAGAACTGAATATATATGTGTAAGAACTGAATATATGCCTAAGAAAGGAATATATATGCGTAAGAACGGAATATATATCCGTAAGAACGGAATATATATGCGTAATAACGCAATATATATGCGTAATAACTGAATATATGCGTAAGAACGGAATATGTATGCGTAAGAACGGAATATATATGCATAAGAACTGAATATATATGTGTAAGAACTGAATATATATGCGTGAGAACTGAATATATATGCGTAAGAACTGAATATATATGCGTAATAACTGAATATATATGCGTAAGAATTGAATATATATGTGTAAGAACTGAATATATATGTGTAAGAACTGAACATATATGTTTAAGAACTGAATATATATGTGTAAGAACTGAATATATATGTTTAATTACTGAATATATATGCGTAAGAACGGAATATATATGCGTAAGATCTTAATATATATGCGTAAGAACTGAACACGTATGCGTAATAACTGAATATATATGCGTAAGAACGGAATATATATTCCTAAGAACGGAATATATATTTGTAAGAACTGAATATATATGTGTAAGAACTGAATATATGCTTAAGAACGGAATATATATATGTAAGAACGGAATATATATCCCTAAGAACGGAATATATATGCCTAAGAACGGAATATATATTTGTAAGAACTGAATATATATGTGTAAGAACTGAATATATGCTTAAGAACGGAATATATATATGTAAGAACGGAATATATATCCCTAAGAACGGAATATATATGCCTAAGAACGGAATATATATTTGTAAGAACTGAATATATATGTGTAAGAACTGAATATATATGTGTAAGAACTGAATATATATGTTTAAGAAATGAATATATATGAGTAAGGACTGAATATATATGTTTAAGAACTGAATATTTATGCGTAAGAACGGAATATATATGCGTAAGAACGGAATATATATGCGTAAGAACGGAATATATATGTGTAAGAACGAATATATATGTGTAAGAACTGAATATATATGTGTAAGAACTGAATATATATGCGTAAGAACTGAATATATATGCGTAAGAACGGAATATATATTTGTAAGAACTGAATATATATGTGTAAGAACTGAATATATGAGTAAGAACGGAATATATATCCGTAAGAACGGAATATATATGTTTAAGAACTGAATATGTATGCGTAAGAACGGAATATATATGCGTAAGAACGGAATATATATGCGTAAGAACGGAATATATATGTGTAAGAACGGAATATATAAGTGTAAGAACTGAATATATATGTGTAAGAACTGAATATATATGCGTAAGAACTGAATATATATGCGTAAGAACTGAATATATATGCGTAATAACGCAATATATATGCGTAAGAACTGAATATATACGTAAGAACGGAATATATATGCGTAAGAACGGAATATATATGCCTAAGAACTGAATATATATGTGTAAGAACTGAATATATATGTGTAGGAACTGAATATATATGTTTAAGAACTGAATATATATGCGTAAGAACTGAATATATGCGTAAGAACGGAACATATATGCGTAAGAACGGAATATATATGCGTAAGAACGGAATATATATTCCTAAGAACGGAATATATATTTGTAAGAACTGAATATATATGTGTAAGAACTGAATATATGCTTAAGAACGGAATATATATATGTAAGAACGGAATATATATCCCTAAGAACGGAATATATATGCCTAAGAACGGAATATATATTTGTAAGAACTGAATATATATGTGTAAGAACTGAATATATATGTGTAAGAACTGAATATATATGTTAATGAAATGAATATATATGAGTAAGGACTGAATATATATGTTTAAGAACTGAATATTTATGCGTAAGAACGGAATATATATGCGTAAGAACGGAATATATATGCGTAAGAACGGAATATATATGTGTAAGAACGAATATATATGTGTAAGAACTGAATATATATGTGTAAGAACTGAATATATATGCGTAAGAACTGAATATATATGCGTAAGAACGGAATATATATTTGTAAGAACTGAATATATATGTGTAAGAACTGAATATATGAGTAAGAACGGAATATATATCCGTAAGAACGGAATATATATGCCTAAGAACGGAATATATATTTGTAAGAACTGAATATATATGTGTAAGAACTGAATATATATGTGTAAGAACTGAATATATATGCGAAAAAACTGAATATATATGCGTAAGAAAGGAATATATATGCGTAAGAACTGAATATATATGCGTAAGAACTGAATATATGCGTAAGAACGGAATATATATGCGTAAGAACTGAATATATACGCGTAAGAACTGAATATATATGCGTAAGAACTGAACATATATGCGTAAGAACTGAATATATATGCGTAAGAACTGAATATATATGCGTAAGAACGGAATATATATGCCTAAGAACGGAATATATATGTGTAAGAACTGAATATATATGTGTAAGAACTGAATATATATGTGTAAGAACTGAATATATATGCGTAAGAACGGAATATATATGCGTAAGAACGGAATATATATGCGTAAGAACGGAATATATATGCCTAAGAACGGAATATATATGTGTAAGAACTGAATATATAAGTGTAAGAACGGAATATATATGCGTAAGAACTGAATATATGCGTAAGAACGGAATATATATGCGTAAGAACGGAATATATATGCGTAAGAACGGAATATATATTCCTAAGAGCGGAATATATATTTGTAAGAACTGAATATATATGTGTAAGAACTGAATATATGCGTAAGAACGGAATATATATGCGTAATAACGGAATATATATCCGTAAGAACGGAATATATATGCCTAAAAACGGAATATATATTTGTAAGAACTGAATATATATGTGTAAGAACTAAATATATATGTGTAAGAACTGAATATATATGTTTAAGAAATGAATATATATGAGTAAGAACTGAATATATATGTTTAAGAACTGAATATATATGCGTAAGAACGGAATATATATTTGTAAGAACTGAATATATATGTGTAAGAACTGAATATATGCGTAAGAACGGAATATATATGCGTAAGAACGGAATATATATCCGTAAGAACGCAATATATATGCCTAAGAACGGAATATATATTTGTAAGAACTGAATATATATGTGTAAGAACTGAATATATATGTGTAAGAACTGAATATATATGTTTAAGAAATGAATATATATGAGTAAGATCTGAATCTATATGTTTAAGAACTGATATGTATGCGTAAGAACGGAATATATATGCGTAAGAACGGAATATATATGCGTAAGAACGGAATATATATGTGTAAGAACGGAATATATAAGTGTAAGAACTGAATATATATGTGTAAGAACTGAATATATATGCGTAAGAACTGAATATATATGCGTAAGAACTGAATATATATGCTTAATAACGCAATATATATGCGTAAGAACTGAATATATGCGTAAGAACGGAATATATATGCGTAAGAACGGAATATATATGCCTAAGAACTGAATATATATGCGTAAGAACGGAATATATATGTGTAAGAACGAATATATATGTGTAAGAACTGAATATATATGTGCAAGAACTGAATATATATGCGTAAGAACTGAATATATGCGTAAGAACGGAATATATATTTGTAAGAACTGAATATATATGTGTAAGAACTGAATATATGCGTAAGAACGGAATATATATGCGTAGGAACGGAATATATATCCGTAAGAACGGAATATATATGCCTAAGAACGGAATATATATTTGTAAGAACTGAATATATATGTGTAAGAACAGAATATATATGTGTAAGAACTGAATATATATGCGAAAGAACTGAATATATATGCGTAAGAACGGAATATATATGCGTAAGAACTAAATATATATGCGTAAGAACTGAATATATGCGTTAGAACGGAATATATATGCGTAAGAACTGAATATATACGCGTAAGAACTGAATATATATGCGTAAGAACTGAACATATATGCGTAAGAACTGAATATATATGCGTAATAACTGAATATATATGCGTAAGAACTGAATATATATGCGTAAGAACTGAATATATATGCGTAAGAACTGAATATATATGCGTAAGAACGGAATATATATGCCTAAGAACGGAATATATATGTGTAAGAACTGAATATATATGTGTAAGAACTGAATATATATGTGTAAGAACTGAATATATATGCGTAAGAACGGAATATATATGCGTAAGAACGGAATATATATGCGTAAGAACGGAATATATATGCCTAAGAACGGAATATATATGTGTAAGAACTGAATATATAAGTGTAAGAACGGAATATATATGCGTAAGAACTGAATATATGCGTAAGAACGGAATATATATGCGTAAGAACGGAATATATATGCGTAAGAACTGAATATATATGCGTAAGAACTGAATATATATGCGTAAGAACGGAATATATATGCCTAAGAACGGAATATATATTTGTAAGAACTGAATATATATGTGTAAGAACTGAATATATGAGTAAGAACGGAATATATATGCGTAAGAACGGAATATATATCCGTAAGAACGGAATATATATGCCTAAAAACGGAATATATATTTGTAAGAACTGAATATATATGTGTAAGAACTGAATATATATGCGTAAGAACTGAATATATATGTTTAAGAAATGAATATATATGAGTAAGAACTGAATATATATGTTTAAGAACTGAATATATATGCGTAAGAACGGAATATATATTTGTAATAACTGAATATATATGTGTAAGAACTGAATATATGCGTAAGAACGGAATATATATGCGTAAAAACGGAATATATATCCGTAAGAACGCAATATATATGCCTAAGAACGGAATATATATTTGTAAGAACTGAATATATATCCGTAAGAACGCAATATATATGCCTAAGAACGGAATATATATTTGTAAGAAATGAATATATATGAGTAAGAACTGAATATATATGTTAAGGAACTGAATATGTATGCGTAAGAACGGAATATATATGCGTAAGAACGGAATATATATGCGTAAGAACGGAATATATATGTGTAAGAACGGAATATATAAGTGTAAGAACTGAATATATATGTGTAAGAACTGAATATATATGCGTAAGAACTGAATATATATGCGTAAGAACTGAATATATATGCGTAATAATGCAATATATATGCGTAAGAACTGAATATATGCGTAAGAACGGAATATATATGCGTAAGAACGGAATATATATGCCTAAGAACTGAATATATATGTGTAAGAACTGAATATATATGTGTAAGAACTTAATATATATGTTTAAGAACTGAATATATATGCGTAAGAACTGAATATATGCGTAAGAACGGAACATATATGCGTTAGAACGGAATATATATGCGTAAGAACGGAATATATATTCCTAAGAACGGAATATATATTTGTAAGAACTGAATATATATGTGTAAGAACTGAATATATGCCTAAGAAAGGAATATATATGCGTAAGAACTGAATATATATGTTTAAGAAATGAATATATATGAGTAAGAACTGAATATATATGTTTAAGAACTGAATATGTATGCGTAAGAACGGAATATATATGCGTAAGAACGGAATATATATGCGTAAGAACGGAATATATATGTGTAAGAACGAAATATAAATGTGTAAGAACTGAAAATATATGTGTAAGAACTGAATATATATGCGTAAAAAATGAACATATATGCGTAAGAACTTAATATATATGCGTAATAACGCAATATATATGCGTAATAACTGAATATATGCGTAAGAACGGAATATATATGCGTAAGAACGGAATATATATGCATAAGAACTGAATATATATGTGTAAGAACTGAATATATATGCGTAATAATGCAATATATATGCGTAAGAACTGAATATATGCCTAAGAACGGAATATATATGCGTAAGAACGGAATATATATGCCTAAGAACTGAATATATATGTGTAAGAACTGAATATATATGCGTAAGAACGGAATATATATGCGTAAGAACAAAATATATATTTGTAAGAACTGAATATATATGTGTAAGAACTGAATATATGCGTAAGAACGGAATATATATGCGTAAGAACGGAATATATATCCGTAAGAACGGAATATATATGCCTAAGAACGGAATATATATTTGTAAGAACTGAATATATATGTGTAAGAACTGAATATATATGTGTAAGAACTGAATATATATGTTTAAGAAATGAATATATATGAGTAAGAACTGAATATATATGTTTAAGAACTGAATATGTATGCGTAAGAACGGAATATATATGCGTAAGAACGGAATATATATGCGTAAGAACGGAATATATATGTGTAAGAACGAAATATAAATGTGTAAGAACTGAAAATATATGTGTAAGAACTGAATATATATGCGTAAAAAATGAACATATATGCGTAAGAACTTAATATATATGCGTAATAACGCAATATATATGCGTAATAACTGAATATATGCGTAAGAACGGAATATATATGCGTAAGAACGGAATATATATGCATAAGAACTGAATATATATGTGTAAGAACTGAATATATATGCGTGAGAACTGAATATATATGCGTAAGAACGGAATATATATGCGTAATAACTGAATATATATGCGTAAGAATTGAATATATATGTGTAAGAACTGAATATATATGTGTAAGAACTGAACATATATGTTTAAGAACTGAATATATATGTGTAAGAACTGAATATATATGTTTAATTACTGAATATATATGCGTAAGAACGGAATATATATGCGTAAGATCTGAATATATATGCGTAAGAACTGAACACATATGCGTAATAACTGAATATATATGCATAATAACTGAATATATATGCGTAAGAACTGAATATACATGCGTAAGAACTGAATATATATGCGTAAGAACTGAATATATATGCGTAAGAACTGAATATATATGCGTAAGAACTGAATATATAAGTGTAAGAACTGAATATATATGCGTAAGAACTGAATATATATGTATAAGAACTGAATATATATGCGTAAGAACTGAATATATATGCTTAAGAACTGAATATATGTGCGTAAGAACTGAATATATATGCGTAAGAACTGAATATATGCGTAAGAACTGAATATATATGCATAAGAAGTTAATATATATGCGTAAGAAGGGAATATATATGCGTAAGAAGTGAATAAATATGCGTAAGAACTGAATATATATGCGTAAGAACTGAACATATATGCGTAAGAACTGAATATATAAGCGTAAGAACGGAATATATATGCGTAAGAACTGAATATATATGCGTAAGAACTGAATATATATGCCTAAGAACGGAATATATATGCGTAAGAACGGAATATATGCGTAAAAACGGAATATATATGCGTAAGAACGGAATATATATGCCTAAGAACGGAATATATATGTGTAAGAACTGAATATATATGTTTAAGAAATGAATATATATGAGTAAGGACTGAATATATATGTTTAAGAACTGAATATTTATGCGTAAGAACGGAATATATATGCGTAAGAACGGAATATATATGCGTAAGAACGGAATATATATGTGTAAGAACGAATATATATGTGTAAGAACTGAATATATATGTGTAAGAACTGAATATATATGCGTAAGAACTGAATATATATGCGTAAAAACAAAATATATATTTGTAAGAACTGAATATATATGTGTAAGAACTGAATATATGCGTAAGAACGGAATATATATGCGTAAGAACGGAATATATATCCGTAAGAACGGAATATATATGCCTAAGAACGGAATATATATTTGTAAGAACTGAATATATATGTGTAAGAACTGAATATATATGTGTAAGAACTGAATATATGCATAAGAACGGAATATATGCGTAAGAACTGAATATATATGTGTTAGAACTGAATATATATGTGTAAGAACTGAATATATGTGTAAGAACTGAATATATATGTGTAAGAGCTGAATATATATGCGTAAGAACTGAATATATGCGTAAGAACTGAATATATGCGTTAGAACTGAATATATGCGTAAGAACTGAATATATATGTGTAAGAACTGAATATATTTGTGTAAGAACTGCATATATATGTGTAAGAACTGAATATATATGCGTAAGAACTGAATATATGGTCGAATATATATGTGTAAGAACTGAATATATATGTTTAATTACTGAATATATATGCGTAAGAACGGAATATATATGCGTAAGATCTGAATATATATGCGTAAGAACTGAACACATATGCGTAATAACTGAATATATATGCATAATAACTGAATATATATGCGTAAGAACTGAATATACATGCGTAAGAACTGAATATATATGCGTAAGAACTGAATATATATGCGTAAGAACTGAATATATATGCGTAAGAACTGAATATATAAGAGTAAGAACTGAATATATATGCGTAAGAACTGAATATATATGCATAAGAACTGAATATATATGCGTAAGAACTGAATATATATTCTTAAGAACTGAATATATGTGCGTAAGAACTGAATATATATGCGTAAGAACTGAATATATGCGTAAGAACTGAATATATATGCATAAGAAGTTAATATATATGCGTAAGAAGGGAATATATATGCGTAAGAAGTGAATAAATATGCGTAAGAACTGAATATATATGCGTAAGAACTGAACATATATGCGTAAGAACTGAATATATAAGCGTAAGAACGGAATATATATGCGTAAGAACTGAATATATATGCGTAAGAACTGAATATATATGCCTAAGAACGGAATATATATGCGTAAGAACGGAATATATGCGTTAAAACGGAATATATATGCGTAAGAACGGAATATATATGCCTAAGAACGGAATATATATGTGTAAGAACTGAATATATATGTGTAAGAACTAAAAAATATGTATAAGAACTGAATATATATGTTTAAGAACTGCATATATATGTGTAATAACTGAATATATATGTTTTAGAACTGAATACATATTCGTAACAACGGAATATATATGCGTAAGAACGGAATATATATGCGTAAGAACGGAATATTTATGTGTAAGAACGGAATATGTATGTGTAAGAACTGAATATATATGTGTAAGAACTGAATATGTATGCATAAGAACTGAATATATATGCGTAAGAACTGAATATATATGCGTAACAACTGAATAATATATGCGTAAGAACTGAATATATATGCGTAAGAATTGAATATATATGCGTAAGAACTGAATATATATGCATAAGATGTGAATATATATGCGTAAGAAGTGTATTATATAAGCGTAAGAACTGAATATATATGCGTAAGAACTGAACATATATGCGTAAGAACTGAATATATATGCGTAAGAACTGAATATATGCGTAAGAATGGAATATATATGCGTAAGAACGGAATATATATGCGTGAGAACGGAATATATATGCCTAAGAACGGAATATATATGTGTAAGAACTGAATATATATGTGTAAAAACGGAATATATATGCGTAAGAACTGAATATATATGTGTAAGAACTGAATATATATGTTTAAGAACTGAATATATATGTGTAAGAACTGAATATATATTTTTAAGAACTAAATATATATGCGTAATAACGGAATATATATGCGTAAGAACGGAATATATATGCGTAAGAACGGAATATATATGTGTAAGAAAGGAATATATATGTGTAGATCTGAATATATATGTGTAAGAACTAAATATATATGCGTAAGAACTGAATATATATGCGTAAGAACTGAATATATATGCGTAAAAACTGAATATATATGCCTAAGAACTGAATATATATGCGTAAGAACGTAATATATATGCGTTAGAACGGAATATATATGCCTAGGAACGGAATATATATGTGTAAGAACTGAATATATATGTGTAAGAACTGAATATATATGTGTAAGAACTGAATATATATGTTTAAGAACTGAATATATATGCGTAAGAACGGAATATATATGCGTAAGAACGGAATATATATTTGTAAGAACTGAATATGTATGCGTAAGAACTGAATATATATGTGTAAGAAATGAATATATATGCGTAAGGACGGAATATATATGTGTAAGAACAGAATATATATGTGTAAGAACTGAATATATATGCGTAAGAAATGAATATATATGCCTAAGAACTGAATATATATGTGTAAGAACTGAATATATATGCGTAAGAACTGAATATATATGCCTAAGAACTGAATATATATGCGTAAGAACGGAATATATATGCGTAAGAACGGAATATATATGCCTAAGAACGGAATATATATGTGTAAGAACTGAATATATATGTGTAAGAACTGAATATATATGCGTAAGAACTGAATATATATGCGTAAGAACTGAATATATATGCGTAAGAACTGAATATATGCGTAAGAACGGAATATATATGCGTAAGAACTGAATATATACGCGTAAGAACTGAATATATATGAGTAAGAACTGAATATATATGCGTAAGAACTGAATATATATGCGTAATAACTGAATATATATGCGTAAGAAATGAATATATATGCGTAAGAACTGAATATATATGCGTAAGAACGGAACATATAAGCGTAAGAACTGAATATATATGTGTATGAACTGAATATATATGTGTAAGAACTGAATATATATGTGTAAGAACTGAATATATATGCGTAAGAACGGAATATATATGCGTAAGAACTGAATATATATGCGTAAGAACGGAATATATATGCCTAAGAACAGAATATATATGTGTAAGAACTGAATATATGCGTAAGAACGGAATATATATGCGTAAGAACGGAATATATATGCGTAAGAACGGAATATATATTCCTAAGAACGGAATATATATTTGTAAGAACTGAATATATATGTGTAAGAACTGAATATATGCGTAAGAACGGAATATATATGCGTAAGAACGGAATATATATGCGTGAGAACGGAATATATATGCCTAAGAACGGAATATATATGTGTAAGAACTGAATATATATGTGTAAGAACGGAATATATATGCGTAAGAACTGAATATATATGTGTAAGAACTGAATATATATATTTTTAAGAACTGAATATATATGTGTAAGAACTGAATATATATTTTTAAGAACTAAATATATATGCGTAATAACGGAATATATATGCGTAAGAACTGAATATATATGCGTAAGAACGGAATATATATGCCTAAGAACGGAATATATATGTGTAAGAACTGAATATATAAGTGTAACAACGGAATATATATGCGTAAGAACTGAATATATGCGTAAGAACGGAATATATATGCGTAAGAACGGAATATATATGCGTAAGAACGGAATATATATTCCTAAGAACGGAATATATATTTGTAAGAACTGAATATATATGTGTAAGAACTGAATATATGCGTAAGAACGGAATATATATGCGTAAGAACGGAATATATATCTGTAAGAACGGAATATATATGCCTAAGAACGGAATATATATTTGTAAGAACTGAATATATATGTGTAAGAACTGAATATATATGTGTAAGAACTGAATATATATGTTTAAGAAATTAATATATATGAGTAAGAACTGAATATATATGTTTAAGAACTGAATATATATGCGTAAGCACGGAATATATATGCGTAAGAACGGAATATATATGCGTAAGAACGGAATATATATGTGTAAGAACGGAATGTATATATGTAAGAACTGAATATATATGTGTAAGAACTGAATATATATGCGTAAGAAATGAATATATATGCGTAAGAACGGAATATATATTTGTAAGAACTGAATATATATGTGTAAGAACTGAATATATGCGTAAGAACGGAATATATATGCGTAAGAAAGGAATATATATCCGTAAGAACGGAATATATATGCCTAAGAACGGAATATATATTTGTAAGAACTGAATATATATGTGTAAGTACTGAATATATATGTGTAAGAAATGAATATATATGTTTAAGAAATGAATATATATGAGTAAGAATTGAATATATATGTTTAAGAACTGAATATATATGTGTAAGAACTGAATATATATGTTTAAGAACTGAATATATATGTGTAAGAAGTGAATATATATGCGTAAGAACTGAATATATATGAGTAAGAACTGAATATATGTGCGTAAGAACTGAATATATATGCGTAAGAATTGAATATATATGCGTAAGAACTGAATATATATGCGTAAGAACAGAATATATATGCGAAAGAAATGAAAATATATGCGTAAGAACTGAACATATATGTGTAAGAACTGAATATATATGTTTAAGAACTGAATATATATGTGTAAGAACTGAATATATATGTTTAAGAACTGAATATATATGCGTAAGAATGGAATATATATGCTTAAGAACGGAATATATATGCGTAAGAACGGAATATATATGCCTAAGAACGGAATATATATGTGTAAGAACTGAATATATGTGTAAGAACGGAATATATATGCGTAAGAACTGAATATATCCGTAAGATGTGTAAGAACTGAATATATATGTTTAAGAACTGAATATATATGCGTAAGAACGGAATATATATGCGTAAGAACGGAATATATATGCGTAAGAACGGAATATATATGTGTAAGAACTGAATATATATGTGTAAGAACTGAATATATATGCGTAAGAACTGAATATATATGCCTAAGAACTGAATATATATGCGTAAGAACGGAATATATATGCGTAAGAACGGAATATATATGCCTTAGAACGGAATATATATGTGTAAGAACTGAATATATATGTGTAAGAACTGAATATATATGCGTAAGAACTGAATATATATGCGTAAAAACTGAATATATATGCGTAAGAACGGAATATATGCGTAAGAACGGAATATATATGCGTTAGAACTGAATATATACGCGTAAGAACTGAATATATATGCGTAAGAACTGAATATATATGCGTAAGAACTGAATAAATATGCGTAATAACTGAATATATATGCGTAAGAACTGAATATATATGCGTAAGAACTGAATATATATGCGTAAGAACGGAATATATATGCCTAAGAACGGAATATATATGTGTATGAACTGAATATATATGTGTAAGAACTGAATATATATGTGTAAGAACTGAATATATATGCGTAAGAACGGAATATATATGCGTAAGAACTGAATATATATGCGTAAGAACGGAATATATATGCCTAAGAACGGAATATATATGTGTAAGAACTGAATATATAAGTGTAAGAACGGAATATATATGCGTAAGAACGGAATATATATGTATAAGAAAGGAATATATATGCGTAAGAATTATATATGCGTAAGAACTGAATATATATGCGTAGAACTGAATATATATGCGAAAGAAATGAATATATATGCGTAGAACTGAATATATATGCGTAAGAACGGAATATATATGTATAAGAAAGGAATATATATGTGTAAGAACTGAATATATATGTGTAAGAACTGAATATATATGCGTAAGAACTGAATATATATGCGTAAGAACGGAATATATATGCCTAAGAACGGAATATATATGTGTATGAACTGAATATTATGTGTTATAACTGAATATATATGTGTATGAACTGAATATATATGCGTAAGAACTAAATATATATGCGTAAGAACTGAGAACTGAATATATATGCGTAAGAACGGAATATATATGTATAAGAAAGGAATATATATGCGTAAGAACGGAATATATGCGTAAGAACGGAAAATATATGCGTTAGAACTGAATATATACGCGTAAGAACTGAATATATATGCGTAAGAACTGAACATATATGTGTAAGAACTGAATATATATGCGTAAGAACTGAATATATATTCCTAAGAACTGAATATATATGTGTAAGAACTGAATATATATGCGTAAGAACTGAATATATATGCGTAAGAACGGAATATATATCCGTAAGAACGGAATATATATGCCTAAGAACGGAATATATATTTGTAAGAACTGAATATATATGTGTAAGAACTGAATATATATGTGTAAGAACTGAATATTTATGCGTAAGAACTGAATATATATGCGTAAGATCTGATAATATATGCGTAAGAACTGAATATATATGAGTAAGAACTGAATATATATGCGTAAGAACGGAATATATATGTGTAAGAACGGAATATATATGTGTAAGAACTGAATATATATGTGTAAGAATGGAATATGTACGTGTAAGAACGGAATATATATGTGTAAAAACGGAATATATATGTGTAAGAACGGAATAAATATGTGT
>JAWPHD010024976.1:0-17625 GCA_037043455.1 Cyrtodaria siliqua | reverse complement strand
AGGAACTAAAGATGATTGGATTTAGATACTATTTAAAGGAACTAGAGACGATTGGTTTTAGATAATATTTAAAGGAACTAGAGACGATTGGTTTTAGATACTATTTAAAGGAACTAGAGACGATTGGTTTTAGATAATATTTAAAGGATCTAGAAATGATTGGTTTTAGATAATATTTGAAGGAACTAGAGACAATTGGTTTTAGATAATATTTAAAGGAACTAGAGACGATTGGTTTTAGATAATATTTAAAGGAACTAGAGGCGATTGGTTTTAGATAATATTTAAAGGAACTAGAGAAGATTGGTTTTGATCGTATTTAAAGGAACTAGAGATGATTGGTTTTAGATACTATTTAAAGGAACTAGAGACGTTTGGTTTTAGATAATATTTAAAGGAACTAGAGACGATTGGTTTAGATAATATTTAAAGAAACTAGAGTCTATTGGTTTTATATAATATTTAAAGGAACTAGAAGCGATTGGTTTTAGATAATATTTAAAGGAACTAGAGACGATTGGTTTTAGATAATATTTGAAGGAACTAGAGACAATTGGTTTTAGATATTTAAAGGAACTAGAGTCGATTGGTTTGAGATAATATTTAAAGAAACTAGAATCGATTGGTTTTAGATAATATTTAAAGGAACTAGAGACTATTGGTTTTAGATAATATTTGAAGGAACTAAAGACAATTGGTTTTAGGTATTTAAAGGAACTAGAGACGATTGGTTTTTAGATACTATTTAAAGTAACTAGAGACGATTGGTTTAGGTACTATTTAAAGGAACTATAGTCGATTTGTTTTAGATAATATTTAAAGGAACTAGAGACGATTGGTTTTAGATAATATTTGAAGGAACTAGAGACGATTGGTTTTAGATACTATTTAAAGGAACTAGAGGCAATTGGATTTAGATAATATTTAAAGGAACTAGAGACGATTCGATTTAGATAATATTTAAAGGAACTAGAGGCGATTGGATTTAGATACTATGTAAAGGAACTAGAGACGATTGGTTTTAGATAATATTTGAAGGAACTAGAGACGATTGGTTTTAGATACTATTTAAAGGAACTAGAGGCAATTGGATTTAGATAATATTTAAAGGAACTAGAGACGATTCGATTTAGATAATATTTAAAGGAACTAGAGGCGATTGGATTTAGATACTATGTAAAGGAACTAGAGACGATTGGTTTAAGATAATATTTAAAGGAACTAGAGGCGATTGGATTCATATACTATTTAAAGGAACTAGAGATGATTTGTTTTAGATACTATTTAAAGGAACTAGAGACGATTTGTTTTAGATACTATTTAAAGGAACTAGAGACGATTGGTTTTAGATACTATTTGAAGTTACTAGAGTCTATTGGTTTTAGATAATATTTAAAGGAACTAGAGACGATTTGTTTCAGGTGCTATTTAAAGGAACTAGAGACGATTGGATTTAGATACTATTTAAAGGAACTAGAGACGATTGGATTGAGATAATATTTAAAGGAACTATTTAAAGGAACTAGAGACGATTGGTTTGAGATAATATTTAAAGGAACTAGAGACGATTGGTTTTAGATAATATTAAAAGGAACTACAGGCGATTGGATTTAGATACTATTTAAAGGAACTAGAGTCGATTGGATTTAGATACTATTTAAAGGAACTAGAGACAATTGGATTGAGATAATATTTAGAGGAACTAGAGACGATTGGTTTTAGGTACTATTTAAAGGAACTAGAGACGATTGGATTTAGATACTATTTAAGGAACTAGAGACGATTGGTTTTAGATACTATTTAAAGGAACTAGAGACGATTGGTTTTAGGTACTATTTAAAGGAACTAAAGATGATTGGATTTAGATAGTATTTAAAGGAACTAGAGACGATTGGTTTTAGATAATATTTAAAGGAACTAGAGACAATTGGTTTTAGGTACTATTTAAAGGAACTAGAGATGATTGGATTGAGATATTATTTAAAGGAACTAGAGACTATTGGTTTTAGGTATTATTTAAAGGAACTAGAGACGATTGGTTTGAGATAATATTTAAAGGAACTGGAGACGATTGGTTTTAGATACTATTTAAAGGAACTAGAGACGATTGGATTTAGATAATATTTAAAGGAACTAGAGGCGATTCGATTTCGATAATATTTAAAGAAACTAGAGACGATTGGTTTTAGATAATATTTAAAGGAACTAGAGAAAATTGGTTTTAGATAATATTTAAAGGAACTAGAGACGATTGGTTTTAGATACTATTTAAAGGAACTAGAGACGATTGGTTTTAGATAATATTTAAAGGATCTAGAAATGATTGGTTTTAGATAATATTTGAAGGAACTAGAGACAATTGGTTTTAGATAATATTTAAAGGAACTAGAGACGATTGGTTTTAGATAATATTTAAAGGAACTAGAGGCGATTGGTTTTAGATAATATTTAAAGGAACTAGAGAAGATTGGTTTTGATCGTATTTAAAGGAACTAGAGATGATTGGTTTTAGATACTATTTAAAGGAACTAGAGACGTTTGGTTTTAGATAATATTTAAAGGAACTAGAGACGATTGGTTTAGATAATATTTAAAGAAACTAGAGTCTATTGGTTTTATATAATATTTAAAGGAACTAGAAGCGATTGGTTTTAGATAATATTTAAAGGAACTAGAGACGATTGGTTTTAGATAATATTTGAAGGAACTAGAGACAATTGGTTTTAGATATTTAAAGGAACTAGAGTCGATTGGTTTGAGATAATATTTAAAGAAACTAGAATCGATTGGTTTTAGATAATATTTAAAGGAACTAGAGACTATTGGTTTTAGATAATATTTGAAGGAACTAAAGACAATTGGTTTTAGGTATTTAAAGGAACTAGAGACGATTGGTTTTTAGATACTATTTAAAGTAACTAGAGACGATTGGTTTAGGTACTATTTAAAGGAACTATAGTCGATTTGTTTTAGATAATATTTAAAGGAACTAGAGACGATTGGTTTTAGATAATATTTGAAGGAACTAGAGACGATTGGTTTTAGATACTATTTAAAGGAACTAGAGGCAATTGGATTTAGATAATATTTAAAGGAACTAGAGACGATTCGATTTAGATAATATTTAAAGGAACTAGAGGCGATTGGATTTAGATACTATGTAAAGGAACTAGAGACGATTGGTTTTAGATAATATTTGAAGGAACTAGAGACGATTGGTTTTAGATACTATTTAAAGGAACTAGAGGCAATTGGATTTAGATAATATTTAAAGGAACTAGAGACGATTCGATTTAGATAATATTTAAAGGAACTAGAGGCGATTGGATTTAGATACTATGTAAAGGAACTAGAGACGATTGGATTGAGATAATATTTAAAGGAACTAGAGACGATTGGATTTAGGTACTATTTAAAGAAACTAGAGACGATTGGTTTCAGATAATATTTAAAGGAACTAGAGTCGATTGGTTTTAGATAATATTTAATGGAACTAGAGACGATTGGTTTTAGATAATATTTAAAGGAACTAGAGACGATTGGTTTTAGATAATATTTAAAGGAACTAGAGACGATTGGTTTTAGATAATATTTAAAGGAACTAGAGGCGATTGGATTTACATACTATTTAAAGGAACTAGAGGCGATTGGTTTTAGATAATATTTAAAGGAACTAGAGGCGATTGGATTTAGATACTATTTAAAGGAACAAGAGGCGATTAGATTTAGATAATATTTAAAGGAACTAGAGGCAATTGGATTTAAATACTATTTAAAGGAACTAGAGGCGATTGGATTTAGATAATATTTAAAGGAACTAGAGACGATTGGTTTTAGATAATATTTAAAGGCGATCTGGAAGAGTGATTGATGTCAATTTAAATACAGTTTAAAATTGAAAACCATCATATTGTTCTTCAGTTTCATATAAATTGTGCAACTGCATTTAATGGAGATGCATGTTACCTCCGGATTAATAATGTTTGGTCTGAAGACATTGACGACTCGCCGGCTTTATTGATAATACGTTCCTCACTCATAACTATCAACACATATATGCTCACCTATTTTATTCAACATCGTTATAGATCCTCTCTGTTTTGGTTCCATCAAACACAAATGTGCTGAACACAGAGCAATACTCATTGCAAAACACGTCAACGACACCAAAACATTCATTATTTGTTTGATAGTATGCTGCTTGTGTGATACAATTATCAATATCTAAAACAACTACTACACTTTTTATAGTGAGGGTAGCAGATGTCATATGACAGAGATCATTCTTTTAGGTCGCGTGACGTCATTAAGCCATTGTCCAAGAGACCATCGCTGCGCTCTTCTGGTTCAATCATTAACCATATAATGCCACTGGCAAAATCAACTAATAATTATATATTAAACATTCTTACATTTTTCTTTTATATCCAATCTAGTTGTTTTGGAGATATATTTATAAGTTGATTAATTTTGCTCTATAGAGTTTTTCGTGTCGCCTTTTCGAAGAAAAATGCGATACATAGGGATCACTTTGTCGTTCGTCCGTCAGTCCGTCACGAAAACTTAACGTTGGCTTTAAATATGAAGGACAAGGTCAAACTAAAGGTCATTATATGGGTTAAATACTCAGTTTTTTCTTCACGAAATCTTAACGTTGGCTATAACTCATTTCGTGATATTTCTTCATCAAACTTTCAATATATACTTATCATGACAACACAGACATGACCATACTAAAATATAAATGTGAAGGTCATTAAATGGGTTAAAAATTCTTTTTTTCACAAAAACTTACCATTGGCTATAACGTTCTCAATTATTTTTATTTTTTCATCAGTCTTTCAATATACACTTGTCATGACATTATCGACATAGCCATGAAGGTCATTATAGGGGTTAAATACTCATTTTTTTCTTCCGACGATAACTTTGTCAGGCCAGTTTGTCAAGGTCATTTATCTGGGTCCAAAAAAACCTTATTATACTGACAAAGCGCTGACTGGCGACACACGTGTTCCGCGAAACACCCATCTAGTTTTATTTTTCGATTGTTTCATTATTCAGTATTTCATTATTTTTTTTCATTTTAAACATTCGTTATTATATTTTTTATGCTTTTATCTTATAGAACCATATCGCGCAAATAAACACTTCATTCTCAAAAGTCTAAATAATATCTAGGTAGATTATCGAACTTTTTTTCAATGCAGTTCTTTCAGCAATTCCGCCATCTTCACGTTTAATAGTCGTTTATCTTGTATCAGTGTGGTATCTTGTATCTTGTATCAGTATTGTATCTTGTATCAGTCTTATATCTTGTATCTTGTAACGTCCGTCCATTAGCAGGTGTAATGGTGCCTGCCTCCGTACCTGAACAAACTTATATTATGACGCCTAGATCCGTCTGTTAACACGTTTATGTGATGAGGACCGATCTAGGCGCCATAATATAAGCTTGTTCAGGTACGGAGGCAAGCAACATTACACCATGCTAATGGACGGATGCAGGTGCCATGATATAAACTCGTTGACGTACGTATCAATGTGAAATTATATAAACTCGTTAATCGACGGATGCAGGTTCCATGGCATTATATTAATGGACGGATGCAGGTGCCGTGACATAAACCCGTTGGCGTACGCATCAATGTGACATTATATAAACTCGTTGATGGACGGATGCAAGTTCCATCGCATTATATTAATGGACTTGTGCAGGTGCCATGACATAAACTCGTTGACGTACGCATCAATGTGCTATTATATAAACTCGTTAATGGATGGATGCAGGTTCCATCGCTATATGTTAATGGACGGATGCAGGTGCCATGACATAAACTCATTGACGTACGCATCAATGTGATATTATATGAGCTCGTTAATGGACGGATGCAGGTTCCATCGCAATATGTTAATGGACGGATGCAGGTGCTATTACATAAATTCGTTGACGTGCGCATCAAGGTGCCTTTATATAAACTCATTAATGGACAGATGCAGGTTCCATCGCATCATGCTAATGGACGGATGCATGTGCCATTACATAGACCCGTTGCCGTACGCATCAAGGTGCCATTATATAAACTCGTTAATGGACGGATGCAGGTTCCATCGCATAAAGTCGTTTACATACGGATCTAGGGGACATCAAATAAACTTCAGTATTGACGGATAAAGGTGCTATAGCATAAACTCCTGATTGGACGAATTCACGTCCAATCTAACAAGCGTGTTAATGGAGGGGAGGCGCCATACCATGATGTTAATGGCCGAGTGCAGGTACCATCGCATCATGTTGATGGACGGAAGCAGTTGTCATCACATAAGTGTGTTAATGGACGTATGCAGGTGTCATCACATAAGTGTGTTAATGGACGTTTGCTGGTATCATCACGTAAGTGTGTTAATGGACGTATGCAGGTGTCATCACATAAGTGTGTTAATGGACGTATGCAGGTGTCATCAACTAAGTGTGTTAATGGACGTTTGCTGGTATCATCACGTAAGTGTGTTAATGGACGTATGCAGGTGTCATCACATAAGTGTGTTAATGTACGTATGCAGGTGTCATCACATAAGTGTGTTAATGGACGTTTGCTGGTATCATCACATAAGTGTGTTAATGGACGTATGCAGGTGTCATCGCAAATCCTTGTCTCACCTAAGGCCAGTAGAGCTTACAGTTAGTCGATGATGGCATTCCATTGAGATTGCACTACGTCAGTGATGGCAAATCATCGCACTTAATCTTGTTATTGTCTAAAAAGAAGGATAGTAGATGACTATTTTGTTCTATATACCAATTTCACACTGACCATAAACTAGAACAAGATTTGACAGATAACAATAATGAACGGCTGCCAAAGTTTCTTCAAGTACCATGTGACCTTCGAGGCACATTTTTATTCTATAAAAGTATGTATAGGAATCCTGGCCATGGGAACATATCTTAATTTAACTTATGTTTATTTCTTTTCATTTCATTTAGGTTTGAAATTAGATTTAAATAATATTTTATTTAATAATTGTAGTAAATAATAGAAAAAGTGTTTGGTCCCATTTATTTACGACCGATTTTATTATTTGTTTTGCGGTGGATAAAAACTAGCGTTGATGTGGATATTAAGCTTCATCAGTTGTAGTATCTACCGTGCTATACATGTTAAGTGTATAACGTCCACAGGTCACCGTGCAGTTTCCAGCACGTGCATTGATCACTAACATTACCAGTAGAGTTACCTTTCTTATCTTTATAAGTGTATTTCGTTCATATCGCCATATTTTAATAAAAGTGATACTACTGTAAATGACTTTATGGAGATACTATTAACAGGATGGGCTCATTTATTCCGTTTGAATTAAGTATGCGACATGCAAATACTACATTCCTCTAAATATACGTCTGCTATCTGGGAGAAATCGTGACTATATCATATATATACACTCCTTAAAATAATGTAAGGACCACAAAATAGAACATTAACATTACTTACTCTTATATAACAAGTGTAATAAATTCCAATTACAGGCTAGCTATAGAAGCGTATTCTAAAGGCGTCACGACTCTGTCCATTTAACGTTTTGGTGGGTTTGAACCACCGTCTTCCAGCCAAGATGACAATATATATATCTTTCTTCTACTTCAGTTGTCTTCCTCAGACGGCTACTTTCTGGGTGTTCTGTTACAGTTCCGTTGTCCATGTACCATTGCCATATCCACTCAATTACCGTTATGACTAACGTTTAAATACCGTGCGACATGCCGTTGCAGTTGACCCGCTAACAGCAACCCAATAATAAGTCTCCATATCTAAAATTGGTTAATGACGTCTAAATGTTTGCCATAGTATTTTTGTTCTTATGGAAATACTAAAAGAACCATTTGCAGTATACGCTTAGATAATCCAGCGGATACTATGTTCAATTAACCGCATGTTGAAGAGTTCGTTATTTTAATGTAAAGCTCCTGATTTACCAGGGTGTTCACGCAACGCGGATTTGACTTACTCTTAGATGATGTATCAAAGTAATTGAGTATGCTAAAATTCGAATTTTTATTGAAGATACACATATAGCTAGGCTCAAATCAAAACATGGTCCTTAACATAGTTTTGAGTAGTATATAAATTGCTTTCAATGCGAAATAAGATTTGTTTCATTGACATACGTTTATGGTCAAGGTCACTGTCAATGTTTCATAGTAATTTCCATTTTCCTGACAAGTCCTTATATCTGAAACAGCGTCAGATATTGGGATGACACTTGGTATACGAACCACAAGCAATACTCTTGTCTTGTCGTGCCTTTACCGATTTATTCACTTGTTGTTGTGTCACTGAGTACTTACTTTCTGACTTTCCTTGCCTTTATTTTTTTTATATTGATTTATACATGATCATCGTTTGCTTTACTTATGTTGTCTATTAAGTACCATTGGTCAGTCATAAATGGTCAAAAATGAGTGTGGTATTGTCAAGTGAAATTTTCAACCAAATTCATATTTTGGGAATAAACAATGTCAAGCATATAGTACTTGACAGTATTTTAAAACTTGGATGATGTGATAACATGGCTAATTTTAGTTAGAAATGATGGCTCGTTTGCTCTAGATGGATACATGGACTATGCTCTGGACCAATTTATTTCACATAAAAAACGAAACAACTTTGAGTAAAACTTTACAGAACTTTCGGAATAAAGGGCACACTTTTTGTAAGTATTATTTCTGATATTATGTTCATAGCAATAGTGTTACATTACTGTCAGGTATCATATGCTTGACATTGTTTGTGCGTGCCTAAAAGATGCATTTGGTTGAACATTTCATTTGAACATAACCCAGTCATTTATGATAATTTATTCCTTAATGATGCCTAGTTTGATAGCCTGGTGGGGATTTCTTTGTTTACACGGTCTTGTTTAACTGGGATGACAATAGAGTAAGAATGTTCCTAGACCGTGCCACTATTGTCAACACATTTATGCGTATGGTATCGCATACGTTGCTTCTGTTTTCGTGCTTTTGGTAGACTGCGTTTTGAGAATCCTACATTTCTTGTTCGGCTTTTGTATTTACGTTTATGTACCAAGATGTTATGACGCGTCTTATACAAACTGAATGATGCCACATCACCTTTCAAGGTTAAGTTGTAAAGTATTGTCGGCGTGATACTTAAATTCCGTCCAATCCAATCAAGGTTTGCCCTCCCCCAGGATGAACTGGTTTCCGACAGGATCAACTGGTTATATATTATAGACTGGAAATGTAACAATCCGCTAATTTCACAATTAAATAGTTTTACAAACATTGTCCATATACTATGAATTACACATTGTTTAGGTAATTTCGAGCCGCCCAGAATGAGGGGAATGATATACAGACGTCCTGGAATCCTGTCCATTCTGTTACTGTTGAATATGTGCATATGATTCTTTAAAACGTGCTGGATAAGACACCGATACACGGGACCGTCCGATTTATGCCCCTATCCGACTGACGCGGGTGGGAGAAGTATTGCCTTAGGACACTCCGAAGAAACGGTTTATACGGAATATGCGTCCTAATACTACAGGAAGATACCGGCAGCAGTAAATGTAAATTCAAAAGGATGGACAACCGTGTAAATGTCAACCCTGGTGACCACATTTTTTTAAAAAATAAAACTCATATCAATAAGGTCATTTTCTGGGATAACTGTTGGGTTAATATTTCTGCACAGAATGTCTATCTGGAAAAAAAGACATCCTATAAACATTGGTAGTATTCACTTGCTTGCTAAATGTACTGTGACACCGTTTGAGATGTTTCCGTTCGGGTGACATTACCTGGCTAAAAACGGCCCGGATGACTATGCATTCTGTGCAAACTTTGGCACTTCTTGGATTGTTTTCAACAATAATGGAAGGTTTTCATTGTCGAAGTAGTGCATAACAGGTATATGTATTCAATATTGCTATAATGCAGGCCTTTGAGGATGGAATTAGATGCATATTCCCTTATAAGCCATAAACCGTTAACATACGTTAGGTGTTCGTTCCAGTTTCCTTATAGATCTAGCGTCTTTATCTTCCCAGAATACATTGTAATATTCTGATAATTTGCCATTTACATTTATCACAGTAGAATGTACTTGTTAGATAAGTGATGCTATTTAAGACAAGTACGAGTAGTATACATAACGTTTATGGGAGATAACACACATTGACATATACGAATAGCAGCATGGCGGTGTTGCGTATTTTGCAGTTATTGGCAACTACTGCGTTGTTTGTCCATCTAGCGTATGGTGAAATAAATGACTCGCATCAGCAGATCCTGTCACGTTTGGAGGCCCTAGAAAAACAAGGTAGGTTCATGGGATAACTTGTCATTATCAAAAATGGCCATTTTGAAACCGGTTTAGGCTCGATTTCTTTTCTTGCCCGTTGCAGTGACGTTTGCAGACGTCTAGTATACGCAGCCAGCACATGAAAGAGGCTCAAAATCATAAGTTGCTTTTATTATGCTTCGATTTTCGTAAAACATTATACAGTATGGGTTTATATTGTGTACACATGGTGGACAAGTTTCTATTTTGTATACATTTTTTGATTGAATAAAGTAATACAAACTAATAACTGATGTAGGCAACATCATATATGGCATGAACTTTTGGATTTTCCCCATATTTGATATTTGAAAAAAATAACGTAGCCCGTAGTAAGTTTCCATGTTACAATTATGACGGTATCTTATACGTTGATTTAAATTAATTATGTACAGTACACCTACATCAGCTAACAGCATGAAAATGCTCCAGATCAATGTTGATTCAATGAAATTAGAATATATATTATATCTTTTTATGAGAGAATGAAATTGATAATAGCGAACTCTCTATAGCTTGAAATATATATAATATATACTGATCAAAATTCATAATTACTTACGCTTGTATCTTAATTAACTAATATTCTTAGTTTAAACATCTTTCCCCGATTAATTTATCAAGTTTCAGATACTTCCATCTAATAAAAATGTGTTTTGAAGGCATTTTTTTAAGACATGTAAATGACATTATGAGTTACCAACACATAATTCATTTTACGCATATACAATCATGGATATTTTAAGAACTGATGAATAAAACCTAAACTTTTAATTGTCACATATACCTTATTATATGACCTGAATGCCTGGATAGAGTTTTAATAAACAGTTCTGTCGAATCGTTTGAAATTCAAGTAACTGTAATTCAGCTTTAACATTAAAGATTTCGAAAATGTCGTTTGCAAACGAATTTCTAGAGGTTATTCTAGTAAAACTTATTTTCAAATAACTTTAGTCGTTTTTATAATTAGAAACATCGAAAGTTGCACTAATTCAAATAACTTAACACAATGCTCAGTTGTATACGTGTTATTATAAGCGTTATCTCCCTCTCCAACCAACTTCAACACACACCCACACTACCCAGCCCACTCCAACTATTTAAATGTGATCGTGCAATCGTTAGAGAGTGCCCCCCCCCCCCCCCCCCCCCCCCCCAACTCCAACTCCAACATACACCCGCACTACCCAGCCCACTCCAACTCATTGACTTGAAAGATTTAAATGTGATCGTGCAATCGTTAGAGAGTGATCGTTAGAGCAGACTGTTTCAACTCATTCTTTACCAGTTCATCCGTATCTCCAGTCAAGCGTAAAATACACAAAACAATCAGCATATTATTCACATATTCTTAAGTGGGTACTTACGAATTTTGACTACTATATGTGTAAAATCAATTGAATCAAGTCGAAAACACGGTGACCGTCTTATTCCAAATAATTTAACTATGCTGATATGTCTTAACCACAGGCGAGGAACAGCTTGTACTTATTGCAAACCAGCAAGCTCAGCTTGTCCAACAGCACAAACGACTTCTGGAGCAGGAGAATCGAATATTACAATTAGAAGAGATTGTGGATAGACAGGCGTTGGAGAAGGCTAAAGGAGTATTTCCTCCAGATATAACCAACAAGGAAGCGCACGATGCTTCTTATCTCGATCGCATAGGAGCACAGCATGACGCGGAAAAGACGGTTAATGGTCCGACAGAGAAACGCAAAACGTGGACATTTGGGGAACAATATCCGGATACGTTTGCTATCGATGCACGAAAGGGTATGGTAGGTCCTGTCGACACCCATAAACAGATGATAACAGGTATTGCTATATATTCAAATCTGTGTGCCTTTTTGAAGAAACAAATTCATGCAGATATGTTTCATATTTATTTAATACAAAATTTCACGTTTAACTAAGTTTGACCTTATTTAGGTCTAATTTATTCATGTTATTCATGTAAATACAAAATATTTGGATTAAACAAGCGCAATAAAACTGGTTCTACAGAAAGCACAGCATACAAACGCAATGGAACTAAGTACCGCATTCTACCATAACCAAATCAAATGAGCAAATTAAATAGTCAATGAACAGGACAATACACGCAAAGTGGGGTGAAGACAGGGTTAATGATCTATATAACCGGACAGTACACGCAAAGTGGGGTGAAGACAGGGTTAATGATCTATATAACAGGACAATACACGCAAAGTGGGGTGAAGACAGGGTTAATGATCTATATAAAAGGACAATACACGCAAAGTGGGGTGAAGACAGGGTTAATGATCTATATAACCGGACACTACACAACAGGTGGGATGAAGACAGGGTTAATGATCTATATAACCGGAAAGTACACACCACACAGTGAGGTGAAGACAGGGTTAATGATCTATATAACCGAACAAAACACACAAAGTCCGATGAAGACAGGGTTAATGATCTATATAACAGGACAATACACGCAAAGTGGGGTGAAGACAGGGTTAATGATCTATATAAAAGGACAATACACGCAAAGTGGGGTGAAGACAGGGTTAATGATCTATATAACCGGACACTACACAAAAGGTGGGATGAAGACAGGGTTGATGATCTATATAACCGGACAATATCCCAAAGTGGGATGGAGACATGGTTAATGATCTATATAACAGGAAAATACACACAGTCAGGTGAAGACAGGGTTACTGATCTATATAACCGGATAGTACACGAAAAGTGGGGTGAAGACCGGGTTAATGATCTATATAACAGGACAATACACACCACAAAGTGAGGTGAAAACAGGGTTAATGATCTATATAACCGCACAATACCCGCCACAAAGTGGGATTAAGACAGCGTTAACGATCTATATAACCGGACAGTACACACAAAGTGGGATGCAGACAGGGTTAATGATCTATATAAGAGGACAATACCACACCACAAAGTGGGATGGAGACAGGGTTAACGATCTACATAACCGGACAATACACACAAAGTGGGATGAAGACAGGGTTAATAATCTATATAACCGGACAGTATACGCAAAGTGGGGTGAAGACCGGGTTAATGATCTATATAACAGGAAAATACACACCACAAAGTGGGATGAAGACAGGGTTAACGATCTATATAACCGGACAATACACACAAAGTGGGATGAAGACAGGGTTAATAATCTATATAACCGGACAGTACACGCAAAGTGGGGTGCAGACAGGGTTAATGATCTCTATAACAGGACAATACACACCACAAAGTGTGGTGAAGACAGGGTTAATGATCACTATAACAGGACAATACACCCCACAAAGTGTGGTGAATACAGGGTTAATGAGCTATATAACAGGACTATACAAGCCACGTGGGGTGAAGACAGGGTTAATAATCCATATAACAGGACAGAACACTCAAAATGGGGTGAAGACAGGGTTGATGATCTATAAAACAGGACAATACACACCAAGTGGGGTGAAGACAGGGTTAATGATCTATATAACAGGACAATACACACCAAATGGGGTGAAGACAGGGTTAATGATCTATATAACAGGACAGTACACAACACAAAGTGGGTGAAGACAGGGTTAATGATCTATATAACAGGACAATACATGCCAAAAAATGGGGTGAAGACAGGGTTAATGATCTATATAACAGGACAATACATGCCACAAAAGGGTGAAGACAGTGTTAATGGTCTATATAACAGGACAGTTCACACAACAAAGTGGGGTGAAGAAAGGGTTAATGATCTATATAAGAGGACAACACACGCAGAGTGGGGTGAAGACAGGGTTAATGATCTATATAACCGGACAATAAACGCCACAAAGTGGGGTGAATGATCTATATAACAGGACAATACACGCCACAAAATGGAGTGAATACAGGGTTAATGATCTATATAACCGGACAATACACGCCACAATGTGGGTTGAAGACAGGGTTAATTATCTATATAACAGGACAATACACGCCACAAATTTGGGTGAAGACAGGGTTAATGATCTATATAACGGGACAATACACACCACAAAGTGGAGTGAACACAGGGTTATCTATAAAACAGGACAGTACACACAAAGGCGGGTGAAGACAGGGTTAATGATCTATATAATCAGACAATACACAAAACAAAGTGGGATGAAGACAGGGTTAACGATCTATATAACCGGACAATACACACAAAGTGGAATAAAGATATGGTTAATGATCTATATAACCGGACAGTACACGCAAAGTGGGTTGAAGACAAGTTTAATGATCTATATAACCGGACAATACACAAAACAAAGTGGGATGAAGACAGGGTTAACGATCTATATAACCGGACAATACACACAAAGTGGGATGAAGATATGGTTAATTATCTATATAACCGGACAGTACACGCAAAGTGGGTTGAAGACAAGTTTAATGATCTATATAACCGGACAGTTCACACACAATGGGGTGATGACAGGGTTAATGATCTATATAACTGGACAATACACACCACAAAGTGGGGTGAAGACAGGCTTAATTATCTATATTACTGGACAGTACACGCAAAGTGGGTTGAAGACAGGGTTAATGATCTATATAACAGAACAATACACACCACAAAGTGGGGTGAAGACAGGGTTAATTATCTATATTACAGGACAGTGACACCGCAAAGTGGGTTGAAAGACAGGTTAATGATCTATATAACAGGACAATACATGCCAACAATTGGGGTGATGACAGCGTTAATGATCTATATAACTGGACAATACACACCACCAAAGTGGGGTGAAGACAGGGTTAATTATCTATATTACAGGACAGTACACGCAAAGTGGGTTGAAGACCGGGTTAATGATCTATATAACAGGACCAATACATGCCAAAAAATGGGTGAATACAGGGCTCATGATCTATATAACAGGACAATACATGCCAAAACAGGCGGGTGAAGACCCAAAGGGCTAATGATATATATAACAGGATCAGTACACACCACAAAGTGGGATGAACGGCAGGGTTAATGATCTATATAAGAGGACAAATACACACCACAATAGTGGGATGGAGACAGGGTTAACGATCTACATAACCGGACAATACACACAAAGTGGGATGAAGACAGGGTTAAATAATCTATATAACCGGACAGTATACGCAAAGTGGGGGTGAAGACCGGGTTAATGATCTATATATAACGAAGGAAAATACAACACCACAAAGTGGGATGAAGACAGGGTTTAACGATCTATATAACCGGACAATACACACAAAGTGGGATGAAGACAGGGTTAATAATCTATATAACCGGACAGTACACGCAAAGTGGGGTGCAGACAGGGTTAATGATCTCTATAACAGGACAATACACACAACAAAGTGTGGTGAAGACAGGGTTAATGATCACTATAACAGGCACAATACACCCCAGCAAAGTGTGGTGAATACAGGGTTAATGAGCTATATAACAGGACTATACAAGCCACGTGGGTTGAAGACAGGGTAATAATCCATATAACAGGACAGAACACTCAAAATGGGGTGAAGACAGGGTTGATGATCTATAAAACAGGACAATACACACCAAGTGGGGTGAATACAGGGTTAATGATCTATATAACAGGACAATACACACCAAATGGGGTGAAGACAGGGTTAATGATCTATATAACAGGACAGTACACAACACAAAGTGGGTGAAGGACAGGGTTAATGATCTATATAACAGGACAATACATGCCAAAAATGGGGTGAAGACAGGGTTAATGATCTATATAACAGGACAATACATGCCACAAAAGGGTGAAGACAGTGTTAATGGTCTATATAACAGGACAGTTCACACAACAAAGTGGGGTGAAGAAAGGGTTAATGATCTATATAAGAGGACTACACACGCAGAGTGGGGTGAAGACAGGGTTAATGATCTATATAACCGGACAATAAACGCCACAAAGTGGGGTGAATGATCTATATAACAGGACAATACACGCCACAAAATGGAGTGAATTACAGGGTTAATGATCTATATAACCGGACAATACACGCCACAATGTGGGTTGAAGACAGGGTAATTATCTATATAACAGGACAATACACGCCACAAATTTGGGTGAAGACAGGGTTAATGATCTATATAACGGGACAATACACACCACAAAGTGGAGTGAACACAGGGTTATCTATAAAAACAGGACAGTACACACAAAGGCGGGTGAAGACAGGGTTAATGATCTATATATCGGACAATACACAAAACAAAGTGGGATGAAGACAGGGTTAACGATCTATATAACCGGACAATACACACAAAGTGGAATAAAGATATGGTTAATGATCTCTATAACCGGACAGTACACGCAAAGTGGGCTTGAAGACAAGTTTAAAGATCTATATAACCGGACAATACACAAAACAAAGTGGGATGAAGACAGGGTTAACGATCTATATAACCGGACAATACACACAAAGTGGGATGAAGATATGGTTAATTATCTATATAACCGGACAGTACACGCAAAGTGGTGTTGAAGACAAGTTTATTGATCTATATAACCGGACAGTTCACACACACTGGGGTGATGACAGGGTTAATGATCTATATAACTGGACAATACACACCACAAAGTGGGGTGAAGACAGGCCTTAATTATCTATATTACTGGACAGTACACGCAAAGTGGGTTGAAGACAGGGTTAATGATCTATATAACAGAACAATACACACCACAAAGTGGGGTGAAGACAGGGTTAATTTTCTATATTACAGGACAGTACACGCAAAGTGGGTTGAAGACAGGTTAATGATCTATATAACAGGACAATACATGCCAACAATTGGGGTGATGACAGCGTTAATGATCTATATAACTGGACAATACACACCACAAAGTGGGGTGAAGACAGGGTTAATTATCTATATTACAGGACAGTACACGCAAAGTGGAGTTGAAGACAGGGTTAATGATCTATATAACAGGACAATACATGCCAAAACATGGGGTGAAGACAGGGTTAATGATATATATAACAGGACAGTACACACCACAAAGTGGGATGAAGCCAGGGTTAGATGATCTATATAACAGGACAATACATTGCCAGAAAATGGGGTGAAGACAGAGTTAATGATCTATATAACCGGACGAGTACATACCACAAAGTGGGGTGAATACAGGGTTCATGATCTATATTACCGGACAATACCCACAAAGTATGAGGAGAGACAGGGTTAATGATCTATATAACCGGGCAGTACACGCAAAGTGGGATGAAGAGC
>JAWPHD010024975.1:0-17626 GCA_037043455.1 Cyrtodaria siliqua | reverse complement strand
AGAAATAACCTTTTATTTTCCTCGGAGACATGCTCTGCAAGATCTCGTTTACATTTAAGAAATTCCGATTTAGCTTTACGGCAATTTTCGTCGAACCACGGCGTTTTCTTGTTTTTAGTATGTGGTTTTGGTGAGTATGATTTACCAAAACATTGAAAATATATATTATACACTATGTCGGAAAGAGAATCGATACTTCTATTTATATCGCAATCACCGGATGTAAGTTTCGCCGATATATTATCGAAAACATGTTTTTTTGAGTAAAGTAGGTTTATGAAACTCTCCAACTCTGCAGGGTTCCATACTATCTTATCGACATTACGGCGATTATTTTGTCCATTTTCACTTGGGACATAATTTTACGAAAATGTAATTGGACAATGATCCGAAAATTCTGTCAAATCAAACACAAAAACATCAGATAAAGATTTAAAATTGCTAATATTAGTTATTAAATAGTCAACAGCGCTCGAAACAGCCCTGTTTCTATACAAACTATGATAAGTATACTCAACAAAAAAAGAAACTTCCGTAACTTTACTCATACATGTAGACACAATGAAAATATATTTTGTATGGTCTTATATGTTAATACCTTTGTTAAAAGGCCTGCAATGTCATGAAAACAATTTTCCTTGAATCAAACTTGTACGCACAGTTATTCCCATTGTTTTGGTTTAAACAGCATTTCCGGGTCTGTGGTTTAAACTTTGATTTAACACAGTGTTGTTCTCTTGAAATAAACAGAAGATAACCCCAGCACCAAAAAGACGGAGAAAGTAAGATGACCTGTTCATTCACTTTTGCGCCATACAGCTTTCAGGAATGAATATTTTCAGATTACCTCCCTTTATAATACAAATATAGTGATTTCGCAATTTGAATAAAACATGTTTTAGCAGCAACACACTAACTCTGGTTTTTGCTGATTATTAATATTGATCAGAATGATTGAGTGATACGTATATAATGATGAAATTTTATCTAGATTGGTGTACAAAGTGTAACAAAGTCAAGCCTATGCAAATCACAGCTTAAAATGCGGAAGTTTTTTTTTTTGTTCAGTATACATTTACCATGACAAAGGCGTCAGTTCACAATAGACCTGTACAACTAACTACGATAACGACTATGACTTCAGACTAAATTCTAAGCACGAGAAAATGTTTGGGGCTGATCTCAAAGTTGTATAACAACCTGGATTTTAGTAGGCTCAACCTCCCCACTCACCCATAAAACACATAACATATAAAAAAAAAAGCTCAATTTTGAGGTCGAAGTATTAAATACCATCAGCTTCAACTCAAAGCACAACATAATTTTAGCAGAAGGGCTGGGATATGGAAAAAAAAAATTTGAAAAAAAGGAAATGAAAGTCTTTGAAAATAAGATAAGTAATATAATAATGAAACATGCATGCTTGCTAAAACCCGATACCGGAGTAAAAAGAATCGGAGCCAATTCTTTCCCCGGGGAAACTTTTAGAGGGGGATAAAATTGACTGCTACACCGGTTTATAAAAAAATTCTTATATGTCTATCTTTTAATATATTTTTTTAAACTGGTATTGGTGGCTAACACAAATTATATTCTAACAGGGTCCTCTGTTTTATAAGACCTTCAAATTAGCCAACAGATCTTGAGCACATGCCAAAACACAGGCATATAAACTTGAAATGTAAACATTAACAATCAATCGCATAGTAAATACAAAACAAAAGCATAACTAGAGCTGTCGCCTTTTAAGGGCGACTAATATACCCCCGCTACCAGTCCCCCCACCCCACCCCCCAATTCCCCACCCTACCGTTTGAGTAAAAACTGAGTGGAATGGGAGTTGCATGATCAGGTAATGGTGGCCTTGACCTTTGACCTACTGACCGCAAAACCAATAGGGGTCATTTTTTCATCACAGGTTGTCCACCTATTAAGTTTCATGAGATTTGCTTCAGGAGGAGAGGAGTTATGGAGCAGACAAGATTTTTCATTAACAGGTCCCGGTGACCTTGACCTTTGACATACTGACCTCGAAATCAATAGGGGCCATCCTCTCACCACAGACATTTCTGAAGTTTCATGAGATTTGCTTCAGGGAGAGAGGAGTTATGGAGCTGACAAGATTTTACATTATCAAGTCACGGTGACCTTTGACCTACATACCTCAAAATCAATAGGGTTCATCCTCTCACCACAGAGAGTCCACCCATGAAGTTTCATGAGATTTGCTTCAGGAGGAGAGGAGTTATGGAGCGGACAAGGTTGCGTCTACAGACAGACAGACGGACGGACGGACGGACAGGGTGAAACCAGTATATCCCACTAAAACTTCGTTTAGTGGGGGTATAATACTATAATATTAACTAGGTTAAGGTGTTATTCATAATTATTCAATATTGTAATCTGACTCAAAGTGAAGAACATGTGAAAATGCATTTTTTAACTGAATTGCATTCATTATTTTGCTATTGCAGATAGGAATTGGTGTTGGTGAATGTTATTCAATTGGAATAGTTTGTTTTGTCTATGCACGTTACAGGATAAGTGCTGTACAGACATGGTTCAGCAAAATAAATATGTCTGTATGTTTGTGAAGTGGGATTAAATGATTTTTGTGTAATATCATTAATGAATATTCTCATCTCTATGAAACTTCGCAAACAGTGATTTTAATGTAATTATAGACAGACAAGACAGTATTCACAAGTGCATGAAGATTTAATGGCCATAATACTTGTGGGTAAGTGTTAGCTGCTTTTGTATTACTCTGTACAACTGATGTTTTATTCTGTTCATCCTGATTTTTTTGATAAAGGTTAATGTTGCTAGATGTTTACCCAGAGCATCATTTTGCATATTATGAGCCTGCGTCAGTTGTAGGGTAGGGGAGATGAGCCACCATCTCGGATGATGGGCAGAGAGAAAAAGGCACAAATCTGAAAGGGCAACACTCACAGGATCAGTTTACCAACACACAGAAAGCAGTTTCAGAGATATCTTTAATATTACCCTATTTGACTCTTCCAATGAACTCATAAGCTGACCCTAATTTTTCGCCAGGGCCCAGGCATTTGTTTATTTATATTTTAGCCCCATCCTGATCCCTGTTAAATCTGCTACTGATACTTATTTTGTGGTTACTAACATTATTTCTTTTTGACACACTAACTGAATATATCAATGAGGCACACTGCCATTTAACATAAAACAACAGAAAAAATAGGTGAAGTGTTTGCAATATTTTCAATATATACTATTAATAAACATAAAGGGTAATAATCCAGTTTTGGAAATTTGTCAAAACACACAATTAATGTATAAATACCTACAGTTGATTACTGTATTTCCCCTAATAGTAGCGCCACCACTCACCCAAACCTTTTCAAAAGAAAAAAGCCTTCAAAATTCAATAAATTTTCCATCTTTTGTATAAATCAAAAATAAAACGAGGTCAATGACCTTGAAGCTCTACTGATAGATTTTGACAGCCAGATCAGCCATGGGAACCTGTGAAGTTTTATGGAAATGAGACCAACACTTCAGAGAAGTAGCTGTCACAAGTTTTTCCTATATCACTTTATGTAAAAAAAGATGGTCGCTGGCAGCCATGTTTGACACAGAATCAAAATGAATTTTGTTTAATACCAACTACATGTCATGCCAGTCATTTTAGTAAGGGTTCCAGAATAATACCATCTGTGGTTTTTGAGGAGGAGTCGCCACAAACTTGTATTTAAAGGGATACGTGGCAATTTTTATTTTTTAAAAACTCAAGGCGTCCTGCTAGTTTTTTTGCATAACTTGCATTTGTTCAATCATTAATATTAATTACAAGAATATTATTAAACAATTTGTTTTTGCGTATTACTAATTTTTGATAATATTGCACCAATAATATCTTAAAACTTATAGTATAATAAGACAAAATATTGAATATTTAAAATTTGATTTATTTAAATGTAACCAGGGTAAAAGTAAAAATGATACTGCATATATAAATTGAGACCCATTTCAAATACTTCAAGATTGCCGTGTGTCCCTTTAAACTAAACTTAGCTTTGCAATAATACTTTAAGGTCATATAAAGGGTTAATCGATGGCAGAGTCACCATAGATGAAGATTACAGAATCGTTGTCTATGATGCTCCAAACATACACTGGTTTTATCAAAAGAACCACATGCCTACATCTTGTAAAGGATTTCCCCTATAACTGAGGCCGACCTTAAAAAATTGTTGGTTTGCTGTTTCCCTACCTACCCACCGAAAAGGGCCCACCCTAAACTTTTTATAGCAATTCATTAACAAATTATTTTTTTTACTGTTTTTAGTATATTTTTCTTTAATTTCTTATGGTTTTTTTACTGTCTTTGGCAAAAAAAAAGAATCACCTACCTACCTACCCACTTATAAAATCCTGGGTTGGGAAACAGCAAACAAATATATTTTTAAGGATGGCCTGATCCCAGCAGGTAATGCATAGGGTGCACACTTTTAAAGTATGCAGTTATGTTGTAAATTTTGCATCATTGACATTTTATGAAATGACAGTACCGTAAATAGGTTTTATACATCAGCAAACTTATACAAATCAATGTTGAACAAAGACTAGAAAATCGGTAGGACCGATGGATACTCCCTGAAATGTATCCTCAACTTATATGGCCTTGTATCACGCAGCAGTCTCGATTTGCAGTCGGAAGAATTCCAAGTATAAAATTGCAAAGGGCACTAACTCTAAGCTGAATGAAGACAGAGTTACGGTTCTTACACTCTGCACTTCCTCTCATTGCTCTCTATCATTGTGTGAAGTGTCATTGCAGTACCAACAGTAGTTTTGAAATTATGTTCCGGACAAAGATTCTAAGTATAAAATTAAGGTGACAGAGTTACAGTTCTTGCAGCATATCCTCTCATTTCCCTCTATCATTGTCTGAAGTTTCACTGTAGTCCCATCAGTAGTTCTGAAGTTATGCTGCGGACAAAAGTGGGACGAAAGGAAGGAAGGATGGAAGGACAAAGCGGCGTCTATATGCTCTCCCGAAAAAATGTTGGGACGTAAAATAACAAGAGGCCCAAGAGAGCCTGTATCGCTCCTCTGGCTATATGGTGTCCATGGAGGGGGAGGAGGGGGAAGGGGGGCTGGTTTGGGGTGGATAGAAGGATTGTGTGTCAGATTTGGCAATATCAAACTAGTTTTATATAAAGTGTCTTCAATTATGTATTTGGCTCAAGTTTGGCTGACTTTAAAACAAATCAAACTTTTGTTAATATAAACACTCAAACCAACTTTCACATGTGACCCAGGGGCAGGGCCAAATTTGACCACAGGGTCACCATTTGAACAAACTTGGTAGAGGACCATAAGCTGGGTGTAAATACAAAATATTAAACTGTTGGCTCTTGTAATTTCAGAGAAGAAGATTTTTTAAGTTTGTCCCTATATAAGTCTATATAAAACATGTAACCCCGGGGATAGGGCCAAATTTGACTCCAGTGTCAATATTTGAACAAACTTGGTATAGGATCATAAGCTGATGGTAAATACTACCAAATAAACCTCTGGCTCTTGTAGTTTCAGAGAAGAAGATTTTTTCCAGTGTCAATATTTGAACAAACTTGGTATAGGATCATAAGCTGATGGTAAATACTACCAAATAAACCTCTGGCTCTTGTAGTTTCAGAGAAGAAGATTTTTTTTTAAGTTTTTCCCTACGTAACTCTATGTAAAACATGTGACCACTGGGGAGGGACAAAATTTGACCCCAGGGTCACCATTCAAACAACTTGATAGAGGACCATAAGCTGAGTGTAAATAATAAATATTAAACCGTTGAATATTGTAGTTTTCAGAGAAGATTTTTAAAGTTTTTCCCTATATATGTCTATAAAACTGTGACCCCTGGGTCGGGGCCAAATTAGACCCCAGGGTCACCATTTGAACACTTATTTTAGAGGAACATATACTAAATACTAAATATTAAACCTTTAGCTCCTATAATTTTAGAGAAGAAGATTTTTGAAGTTTTTCCCTATATAAGTCTATGTAAAACTGTGACCACTGGGGCGGGGCCATATTTAAGCCCAGGTTCACCCATTGAAAAAACTTGGTAGAGGATCCATAAGCTGATAATAATTTTTTGTTTAACCTTTATCTCTTTTAGTTTCATAGAAGAAGATTTTTGAAGTTCTTCCCTATAACTCTTTGTAAAACGGATCTAACAAGGGCCCCTAAGCTCCCAATTAAAGCAAAAAGAACCAAGATTAAAAAATAGAAAACAAGTGGTCAATGACCTTGAAGCTGTACTGGCAGGTTCTGAAAGCTAGATCAGCATTTCTGTGAAGTTTCATGAAAATCTGCCAAGTAGTTTCAGGGTACTCGTACAAGTTTTTATATATATAACTGTATGTAAACGAAGATGGCTGCTGAGAACTATGTTTCATGTCGTATCAAAATCAAAATAATTTTCAGCAAGGACCAACACCATGTCATGCTGATCATTTTAGAAATAGTCCCATATCAATATCACTAACAGTTTTCAAGAAGTAGTCGCTACCAAATTGTTTTTTTAAAAATCTATTTTTAGCCGTGATGGCCATCTTGCTAGGACCAACTAGACATCAAGAGCAACATTCCTGTGAAGTTTCATGAAAATCCGTCAGGTAGTTTCAGAGGAGTATTCGCTACAAGTTTTTACTATATGAAAAAAGATGGTCTCTGGCAGCCATGTTTAATGTCAAATCAGAATGATCTTTAACAAGGACCATGCTGATCGTTTTAGAAAAAGATCACTTATAGTTTTCAAGAAGTAGTCGCTACAAACTTGTTTTTAAATAATTTATTTTTAGCTGTGGTGGCCATCTTGAATTTCCGGCCAACTTGAAATTTTGCTAGGATCAACTAGACATCAAGAGCAACATTCCCGAAATTCCATGAAAATCCGTCAAGTAGTTTCAGAGGAGTAGTCGCTACAAGTTTTTACTATATAACTCTATGTAAACAAAGATGGCCAATGGCAGCCATGTTTAATGTCGAATCAACAATTTTCGACAAGGACCAATGATCATTTTAGAAAAAGTCCCATATCAATATCAGTTATAGTTTTCAAGAAGTAGTCGCTACAAACATGCTTTTTAAAAATCTATTTTTAGCTTTGACGGCCATCTTTAATTTCCGTCCGACCTGTAATTTTTCTAGGTCCAATTGCTAGACATCAAGTGCAACATTCCTGTGAAGTTTCATGAAAATCTGTCAAGTATTTTCAGAGGAGTAGTCGCTATAAGTTTTTACTATATAACTCTATGCAAACAAAGACGGCCGGTGGCAGCCATGTTTAACATTGAATCAAAACAATTTTCGACATGGACCAACATCATGTCATGCTGATCATTTTAGAAAAAGTCCCATATCAATATGATCATAACTCCGGTGTTACTGGTTCGATCTGGCTTGTTTTCAAACTCGCCCGAGCTTTCATTGATATCGGCAATCTGGCCAAGTTTGGGAAAGATCGAATGAAAATGAAGGCGCTAGAGTGTTCACAAGGCTGAAAATCAAATTTTTCAATAAGTCAAGGGCACATAACTCCGGTATTCCTGGACCGATTTGGCTGGTTTTTGAACTTGTCCGAGCTTTCGTTGATATTAACAATCTGTGCAAGTTTGGTAAAGATCAAGTAATAAATAAGGGGTGCTAGAGTGTTCACAAGGCAGAAAATGGAATTTTTCAGAAAAAACAAGGGCCATAACTCTGGTGTTACTGACCCAATTTAGCTGGTTTTCAAACTTGTCCAAGCTTTCATTGGTATTAACAATCTGTGCAAGTTTGGTAAAGATCAAATAACAAGATGGCCCTAAATCGAGTACTGGCACATTATCAAACTTCTTTGAAATCTTATGGTCACAAGTTTGGTTAAGATTGTTCAAGAAATGTGGGCTCTGTTGCATATAACAACATTGATATAAAGACACTGACAAAGTTTGGTAAATATCAAATACAAAATGAAGGTGCTAGAGTGTAACACCTTGGGCAGGACCAAATGTGACCCCAGGGCTACATGTAATATATGAGAGCTTTGTGGTTTTAGAGAAGATTTTTTAAGTTTTTCCCTATAAAAGTCTAATGTAAAACATGACCCCTGGGGTGGGGCCAAAATGTGACCCCACGGTCACCATTTGAACAAATTTGGTAAAGGACCATAAGAGTATAGTAAATGCAAAATATTAAACCTATGGCTCTTGTAGTTCCAGAGAAGAAGACTTTAATGTGTTTCCTATATAAGTCTATGTAAAACTGTGAACCCCTGGGCGCGGCCAAATTTGACACCAGGGTCACCATTTGAACAAACTTGGTAGAGGACCATAAGCTTATAGCAAATGAAAAATATTAAACCTCTGACTCTTGCAGTTCCAGAGAAGAAGATTTTTTCAGTTTTTCCCTATACAAGCCTATGTAAAGTGTGACCCCCGGGGCGGGGCCAAATGTGACCCCAGGGTCACCGCTTGAACAAACTTGGTAAAGGACCATAAGCTTATAGTAAATGCAAAATATCAAACCTCTGGCTCTTGTAGTTTCCGAGAAGAAGATTTTTAAAAAAAACAACCTATATAAGTCTATGTAAAACTGTGACCCTCGGGGCGGGGACAAATTTGACCCCAGGGTCACCATTTGAACAAACTTAGTAAAGGACCATAAGCTGATGCCACATGTAATACATGAGAGCTCTGTGCCATGTGGTTCCAGAGAAGAAGATTTTTTTCAGTTTTTCCCTATACAAGCCTATGTAAAGTGTGACCCCCGGGGCGGGGCCAAATGTGACCCCAGGGTCACCACTTGAACAAACTTGGTAAAGGACCATAAGCTTATAGTAAATGCAAAATATCAAACCTCTGGCTCTTGTAGTTTCCGAGAAGAAGATTTTTAAAAAAAAACACCTATATAAGTCTATGTAAAACTGTGACCCTCGGGGCGGGGACAAATTTGACCCCAGCGTCACCATTTAAACAAACTTAGTAAAGGACCATAAGCTGATGCCACATGTAATACATGAGAGCTCTGTGCCATGTGGTTCCAGAGAAGAAGATTTTTTTCAGTTTTTCCCTATACAAGCCTATGTAAAACTGTGACCCCCGGGGTGGGGCCAAATGTGACCCCTGGGTCACCATTTGAAAAAAACTTGGTAGAGGACCATAAGCTTATAGCAAATGCAAAATATTAAACCTCTGGCTCTTGCAGTTTCAGAAAGAAGATTTTTTAAGTTTTTCCCTATACACGTCTATGCAAAACATGTGACCCTTGGGGCGGGGTCAAATGTGACCCGAGGGTCACCATTTGAACAAACTTGGTAAAGGACCATACGCTTATAGTAAATGCAAAATATCAAACCTCTGGCTCTTGTAGTTTCCGAGAAGAAGTTTTTTCAGTTTTTCCTTATACAAGCCTATGTAAAACTGTGACCCCCGGGATGGGGTCAAATATGACCACTGGGTCACCATTTGAACAAACTTGGTAAAGGATCATAAGCTTATAGTAAATGCAAAATATCAAACCTCTGGCTGTTGTAGTTTCCGAGAAGAGATTTTTAAAAAAAAAATCCTATATAAGTCTATGTAAAACTGTGACCCCCGGGGCGGAGACAAATTTGACCCCACGGTCACCATTTGAACAAACTTAGTAGAGGACCATAAGCTGATGCTACATGTAATACATGAGAGCTCTGTGCCTTGTGGTTTCAGAAGAAGATTGTTTCAAGTTTTTTCCTATACAAGCCTATGTAAAGTGTTTTGAAAAACATGCAAAATCTCAATATACAAACTTTGGAACCCCGGGGCACGGCCATTTTTGACCCCGGGGACTTCATTTGAACAAACTTGATGGTCTAGGCGTTGGCAATCATTTTAAAAGAAAAACTGTTGAAATTTGTCCAGAGGTTCTGGAGAAGATTTTTTAAGGTTTCGACCATATATGGTAATGGCGGCCATCTTGGATGTCGGGCTGACCTTATTTTAACAAATCTAAAAAGCAAAATTAGCCAAGCGGTTTCTGAGGAGAAGTCGTTTGAAGAAAAGTTAACGACGACGACGGACGCAGAGTGATCCCAATAGATCACCTTGAGCCTTCGGCTCAGGTGATCTAATTAATGAAAGTGACTGAATATTCATAAGGCAGAAAATGGCATTTTTCAGGGGAAAACAAGGGCCATAACTCTGGTGTTACTGATCTGATGTGGTTGGTTTTTGAACTTGTCTGTGGTTTCATTGATATGAACAATCTGTGCAAGTTTGGTAAAGATCAAAGAATAAATGAAGGTGCTAGTGTTCACAAGGCTTAATATGGCATTTTTCAGCAAAACAAGGGCCATAACTCTGGTGAAACTAATCTCATCCGGCTGGTTTTCGAATCTTCGGCCAGTAGAGCTAAAAATCAGTAATAAAAAGTCTACATAATTTGTTTTAGCAACCTTATGCAGTCACTCAAATAAGGGGTAATACTAAACTAGAGGTTGTTTTTAGTAACGGATGTCTCCCCCCACTGGGGAAAGGCCCAATAACTATGTCAAAAATCATGCAACCGAAACACAGCAATAACATGTGCAACTAGGCTTGGTACTGATTATCCAAGTTTCGTTGAAATCCAGCCAGGGGTTTAGAAGAACTAGTCCGGACAAAGTATGTGCATTAAAACCTTTAAAGGGCCATAACTCTGCCAAAAATCATTCAACCGGAACACGGCGAAGATATGCACAACTAGGCTTGTACCACCTAATCATCCCTGCAAAGTTTCATTGAAATCCAGCCAGTGTTTCAGGAGAACTAATCTGGACAAAGTTTGTGACATAGACCAAGACAGACAGCACAAAAATAATATGTCTCCCCTCCCCATACACAATAATTTCAGAAATGTTCAATAATACAACTAAAAGGATAGCTCTAAATGAGATACTAAATAGACATTTTCCTTTCATTTTAAATTTAGATGGTTTAACCCCAGTGGTTCTAAATTACTTGCTCCTTTGAGGGCCCTTAATTGGTTAATAAAATCTTGTATCTTGTATCTTGTATTTTGGTTCTATATTCTCTAACCACTGTAATATATGGTGAAATTACAGTAACACCTGACACTCTGTGTGTAAAATTCATTCATTGTCAACCAGGACATCGCTGTCAGCATCATTGTCAGCCCTCATCAGGATTCAGTTTGACATTTAACATGGCATAAATTTCCCAAGTTATATAAATCATCATCACTGTTGATAACATGAATGCCAGACAATGCAGCAGTATTTTCAGCTGGCATACTGTAGAGATGGGACAACATAACAACGATTAGGTCTACTGACAGTTTTCTTGTTAAATTAATGCCACTGTTGCATGAAATATGCATGTGGGGTTATTATCACAGTTTTTGGCGGTGCTAAAGTCAGAGGTATAATGTTTTTTTTCAATGGAATGCTAGGAATGTGACAAACCTAACAGCACAATGCAACACTATGCAACACTACGCTAGAAGAAGTAGTCTCTCATGCATGCCTTTAATAAATTCGATATTATGTGATCACTGACAGAAAATGATGATGTGTGTTCGCTTACTGTGTAATTTACAAATATTGTCCTTGTGTGTTCGCTTACTGTTTAATTAACAAATATTCTCCTAAGTAAAATCCTTAGATTGTTTATGTATTAATACACACTTCTCCGAGATTTAGATTACGATGCATTTGACAGACGATCAGTCGGTGTTTGTAAACAAATGGCCGCTTAATCATTTGATGCCCTAAATAAGAAACAATGTTCAGAATAAAGGCTATTTATTTAGGTCATACATACCTATTTTATCAAAATTTCACTAAGTCAACTTTTTATCATCTGTTTAAAAGGTTATAAATCGAGTTAAATTCGCGATACAAGCAGACGGTCTGTGTTTATAGAAAATGTATCATGTTACTAGAAATAGAACAGTCAGTGCTCGCTGAAGAGCTTGCTTAGAAAAAAATCTATGGAAGCTAATTCGGGCCATATGAGTTAGCTAAAATATGTTTAAATACGAAATTGGTAATGAATATCAATAATCTGAAACATCACTGAATGTAAAAAACAAATCATGGAAGTTATATTTACAGCACTTCCATTTCCCATCCATTCCAACACTTACAAAAGCACCGCACATCAGTGCCTTCAGCACTTTGATTTCTTAATAACTACCCTTAATTTCTGTACTTTTGTACCACAACGTCTGTACGGATACAATTTTGACCGATTTTTGTTTTAATAACAGAGGTTTCGATTAAGTAAGTAAGAAAGTAGCAACAATATAACACTGGAGGTACATTTAATTGCCTTTTTATCCCCAATGTTATGTCATAAAACTAATAAATGCGAAGTTTCAAAATGCTAGGTTTCATACTGTGATGAAATGCATGTTTGCATGCTGTGCTTAGTGCTATTTTGCAGTATTAGTTTAAACAAGGTCTTTACAAAGTTTGCAATAAATACAATTAAAATTGAATACCATCATAAAATATTTAATTGTACATATCATAGGTAGTAAAACAACAACACAATTCTGGAGAAGCATTACACAAACAAAACAATTAGTAATTAATAATAAAATCGTATGTTCAGTTTTGAGGTAGGACACTGAATTACCGTAATTTAGTAGATTTTCTAAAGGCCAAGCATAACACATTTCTTGCTGTTATCCTATTTCCCATGATAAACTGGTTTATTTTGCTCAATGGAGAGAGCACTCTTGTCTAGGGCGATGTAACGCTTGAAATTTGAAAGCTCTACAGCTTCAAAACTTTGAGAATCAGACTTGAAAACTAGAAATCCCTACAGATACCTGGGCCATTTTTAAACAAGAGGGCCAAGATGGCCCTAAATCGATCACCTTAGTACTGGCACATTATGAAACTTCTTATGGTCATATACAATCTGTGCAAGTTTGGTTAAGATTGTTCAAGAAATGTGGGCTCTGTTGTGTATAACAACATTGATATAAAGACACTGACAAAGTTTGGTAAATATCAAATACAAAATGAAGGTGCTAGAGTGTAACACCTTGTGCAAGGCCAAATGTGACCCCAGGGCTCCATGTAATATATATATGAGAGTTTTGTGGTTTCAGAGAAGATTTAAACATTCACATTTGAACAAACTTGGTAAAGGACCATAAGAGTATAGTAATTGCAAAATATTAAACCTCTGGCTCTTGTAGTTCCAGAGAAGAAGACTTTAATGTGTTTCCTATATAAGTCTATATAAAACTGTGACCCTGGGGCGTGGCCAAATTTGACACCAGGGTCACCATTTGAACATACTTGGTAGAGGACCATAAGCTTATAGCAAATGCAAAATATTAAACCTCTGGCTCTTGCAGTTCCAGAGAAGAAGATTTTTCAGTTTTTCGCTATACAAGCCTATGTAAAACTGTGACCCCCGGGGTGTGGCCAAATATGACCACTGGGTCACCATTTGAACAAACTTGGTAAAGGATCATAAGCTTATAGTAAATGCAAAATATCAAACCTCTGGCTCTTGTAGTTTCCGAGAAGAGATTTTTAAAAAAAAAATCCTATATAAGTCTATGTAAAACTGTGACCCTCGGGGCGGGCACAAATTTGACCCCAGGGTCACCATTTGAACAAACTTAGATGAGGACCATAAGCTGATGTTACATGTAATACATGAGAGCTCTGTGCCATGTGGTTCCAGAGAAGAAGATTTTTTTCTGTTTTTCCCTATACAACCTATGTAAAACTGTGACCCCCGGGGTGTGGCCAAATGTGACCCCCGGGTCACCATTTGAACAAACTTGGTAGAGGACCATAAGCTTATAGCAAATGCAAAATATTAAACCTCTGGCTCTTGCAGTTTCAGAGAAGAAGATTTTTTAAGTTTTTCCCTATACATGTCTATGCAAAACATGTGACCCTTAGGGCGGGGTCAAATGTGACCCGAGGGTCACCATTTGAACAAACTTGGTAAAGGGCCATAAGCTTATAGTAAATGCAAAATATCAAACCTCTGGCTCTCGTAGTTTCCGAGAAGAAGATTTTCTAAATTTTTTTCCTACATAAGTCTATGTAAAACTGTGATCCCTGGGGCGGGGACAAATTTGACCCCAGGGTCACCATTTGAACAAACTTAGTAGAGGACCATAAGCTGATGCTACATGTAATATATCAGAGCTCTGTGCCTTGTGGTTTCAGAGAAGAAGATTTTTTAAAGTTTTTTCCTATATGTCTATATGAAAAACATGCAAAATCTCAATATACAAAATTTGGATCCCCGGGGCACGGCCATTTTTGATCCTTGGGACTTCATTTGAACAAACTTGATAGTCTAGGCTTTGGCGACCATTTTAAAAGAAAAACTGTTGAAATCTGCCCAGCGGATCTGGAGAAGAAGATTTTTAAGGTTTCAACCATATATGGTAATGGCGGCCATGTTGGATGTCACGCTGACCTAATTTTAACAAATCTAAAAAGAATTCATCTAAGGATCATCCATGTGAAGTTTGGTCAAAATTAGCCAAGCGGTTTCTGAAGAGAAGTCGTTTGAAGAAAAGTAAATGACGACGACGGACGCAGAGTGATCCCAATAGATCACCTTGAGCCTTCTAAAAAGTGATAGTTTGCTGTGCTCCACCCCAAAAAGGTTTAATATTGGTAGGTAGATAGGACTTTTTCTTTTCTTTCTCTTTTTACCGAGTCCTATGACAGTGATAAAAGCTTTTTACAAAACAGCGTCCTATCTGTAATAATTCTGTATTATACATACAATCTGCTATAATGCGTTCTCAATTTAGATCAATTTATACAAAAAAAAAAAAAAAAATTAACAATACCGTGTACATACTCGAGATATTGGTGCGATTTGCAGTGCAATCCTAAACATAAAGTCCCCTAAATGCTCAAAAAAAAAAGTTGCCTAGCTTTTAAGTGAGTAGGTTGGAGCACAGCAAACCAACACTTTTTTTTAAGGATGACCCTGCTACACTTTCGTGGCGGAGCATTAAAACAAGCAATTAATGTGTATTTCCCTGTATTCCATCTCCACCAGAGTGAGTATCACGCCTAAGTTATGCTGACGCCAATGAAATTATAATTTATTTTGCCTTATCCAAAGCTTTATAAACACGTTGTTTAACATAACGAGATAAGAATGTGTAACAAACATGACTGTGTAACAATTATGAAATTACATGTACACTTGTGCATGTTAACAATTAAATATATAAAAAAAAAAATGTACGTACATGTAGCAACAACATGTGCATAAAATATTTTGTCGGAATGCAAGAAATCATTATGCAAATGTAATTTTTTAATGCAAAAAACAACAACACAATTTAAATGGGATAATCAAATATGTATGAAGGTAAATTATATATTGTAAATTATATTCCAAAACTTCATGACCTAATTTCGAATATTTAAATCTGATTGGTATTAGAAGTACATGAATGCAAAACTTCGATCACTGTTCCAAAATACATAAATATTTAAGATTTGCACTTCTTCAAATACATTTTCTTGTCAGCTCATTGGAAAGGCATGTTGAGTTAATCAGAGACTTTCTTGAATACTTAAGCCAGGCGCGTACCTGCCTATACGCAGATACGTAGCAGCTAGCCAGGCGCGTACCTGCCTATACGCAGATACGTAGCAGCTAGCCAGGCGCGTACCTGCCTATACGCAGATACGTAGCAGCTAGCCAGGCGCGTACCTGCCTATATGCAGATACGTAGCAGCTAGCCAGGCGCGTACCTGCCTATACGCAGATACGTAGCAGCTGCTGCGTAATGAAAATCTGAGAAGCAAAACTTTTTTTTAAAGCTGTATTTAAATTAATTTTAATTTTGCTCAATTGCAAGAATCAAGATCCCACCAGACAGTCATGTGTAGTAAAAATATCAAAATCTGCAAGAAAGTCCGTGTATTTTTGGTTCATCATTTTGCTACCAAAATATGCCAAAACGCACAATTTGACATCTTTATTATAAAAAAAATACGGGGGAGCATGCCCCCGGACCCCTCTAGCACGGTCAAACCCAATCTTGCCTAATGGGGAAAAGCCTCCAGGTACGCGCCTGTAAGCTGATTATAGACATAAAAACAGACTAACTGTCTGTATAATATGCCTTAACAGGGTTAAATGTGAATTAAGGACACAGTATAAACCTACTTGCTGGCAACCACAAAATAAAATGAATTAGTGAACATGCTGTTTAAAAATCTATACATTTACACACTAAACAAATTCTAATTTAAGCAAATTTTAATTTAATGAGGAAGACTAAAAACGGAAATTTAAAAATAAAAAATCCGTTTTGACATGTTTTTTATGTACCTATCGGAAAAGCATTACCAATAAGTTGTCGCCTCCTGCTTGAGGCAAACAACATTATGTAATGAATAGGATGCAATATCTTGTAAATTTTACCCTTAATTTTGACCCCATAATTCCTCATGTTAAGTATTATTAACATGAAACATGGCTTTTTTCGAGAAAATTGGGAAAAGGCTAAGGCCCGCTGATTTTGGGAAAAAGAAGTGTGAGCTTGTCAAAATTGGGGGGGAAAAAAAGTGCTATTTAGGGGAATGTTTTTAATGTTTTTAAGAGATTTTTTTTATTTAAAGTGTAAGCTTTAGGTATATATTATCTGGGATGAAAATTGATATAGAGCCCTGATAATATCAAATAAGTACGGTAAGTCTGTCATCTTCTAAAAAAAACACAAAAAAAACAATTAAGATTGGGAATTTTTAAGATTGGGATTTTTTTTCTTCCCAGAATTGGGAAAATATAGAGTTTTTTGCATTTGGGAAGAGGATGAATTTCGGCCCCACTTCAATAGGTTAAAAGCCCTTATAGTATACACACGTGATTCACATTTATTCACTGGGTACATACCGCATCCTATTAAACATGCTTAAAGGGACAAAAGGCAATTTTGAAGTTTTATCACGCATCAGAAGTGTGAGTGTAGTTGTAAGGTTTATATTCCCTCTACTATTGTGTCAAGAGAAGAATTCCTCAATGACATGACATTTTATGTATGGACTTACCAAATTTGTATCTTGATTCATTACTCCATTACCATACTGACTTCAAACATTCATGCAGATAATTAAATAAAAGTGTGGGTTTTCCATTTGTCTGGGTAATATACCATAGGCTTACATATGTTATTGTTGCAATATAATCAACATTTAGTAATATGCAAAAACAATTTGCTTTGAACTGTTTAAATAATTTTATTAATGACTGTGAAAATGCAAGTTACGCAGAACAACTAACGAGATGCTGCGAGTTAAAACAAAATCAAGATTTTCATGTGTCCATTTTAGGTATAGACATTGATTGGTGAGTATCTAGCACAGTATCACAATTTAGGAACCATTTTCAACATTTTTTCTATTACATACTTTGATGTATTGGAAAAGAGCTTGTTTTTGTCCACCTCAATATTTTCATAGAAACTGAACTTCTTATCTGACTGACACACACCCAGTGCGGTCATCATGCAAAGTGATGCTGTGAACCGCCACGTTTTAACCTCTCTACTATTAACATGGTCAATAAAATGATGAACAGTATAAGTCGCGTCAATCGGAGATCTG
>JAWPHD010024974.1:0-17628 GCA_037043455.1 Cyrtodaria siliqua | reverse complement strand
ACTGAATATTTCTGTGTAAGAACTGAATATATATGTGTAAGAACTGAATATATATGCGTTAGAACTGAATATATGCGTAAGAACTGAATATATATGCGTAAGAATGGAATATATATTTGTAAGAACTGAATATATATGTGTAAGAACTGAATATATATGTGTAAGAACTGAATATATATGCGTAAGAACGGAATATATATGCGTAAGAACTGAATATATATGTGTAAGAACTGAATATATATGTGTAAGAACAGAATATATATGTGTAAGAAGTGAATATATATGCGTAAGAACTGAATATATATGTGTAAGAACTGCATATATATGTGTAAGAACTGAATATATATGTGTAAGAACTGAATATATATGCGTAAGAACTGAATATATATGTGTAAGAACTGAATATATATGCGTAAGAACTGAATATATGCGTAAGAATTGAATATATATGTGTAAGAACGGAATATATAAGCGTAAGAATGGAATATATATGTGTAAGAACGGAATATATATGCGTAAGAACTGAATATATATGCGTAAGAACTGAATATATATGTGTAAGAACTGAACATATATGTGTAAGAACTGAATATATATGCGTAAGAACTGAATATATATGTGTAAGAACTGAATATATATGCGTAAGAACTGAATATATGCGTAAGAACTGAATATATATGCGTAAGAACTAAATATATGCGTAAGAACTGAATATATATGCGTAAGAAGTAAATATATGCGTAAGAACTGAATATATATGCGTAAGAACTGACTATATATGCGTAAAAAGTAAATATATGCGTAAGAACTGAAAATATATGCGTAAGAAAGGAATATATATGTGTAAGAACTGAATATATATGTGTAAGAACTGAAATAAATGTATAAGAACTGAATATATATGTGTAAGTACTGAATATATATGTGTAAGAACTGATATATATGCGTAAGAACTGAATATATATGTGTACGAACTGAATATATATGCGTAAGAACTGAATATATGCGTAAGAACTGAATATATATGTGTAAGAACGGTATATATATGCGTAAGAATGGAATATATATGTGTAAGAACGGAAAATATATGCGTAAGTACTGAATATATATGTGTAAGAACTGAATATATATGCATTAGAACTGAATATATGCGTAAGAACTGAATATATATGCGTAAGAACGGAATATATATTTGTAAGAACTGAATATATATGTGTAAGAACTGAATATATATGTGTAAGAATTGAATATATATGCGTAAGAACGGAATATAAATGCGTAAGAACTGAATATATATGCGTAAGAACGGAATATATATGCGTAAGAACGGTATATATATGCGTGTGAACTGAATATATATGCGTAAAGAACTGAATATATATGCGTAAGAGCTGAATATATATGCGTAAGAACTGAATATATATGTGTAAGAACTGAACATAAATGAGTAAGAACTGAATATATATGTGTAAGAACTAAATATATAAGCGTAAGAACTGAATATATGCGTAAGAACTGAATATATATGTGTAAGAACGGAATATATATGCATAAGAATGGAATATATGTGTAAGAACGGAATATATATGCGTAAATACTGAAAATATATGTGTAAGAACGGAATATATATGCGTAAGATCTGAATATATATGTGTAAGAAATGAATATATATGCGTTAGAAGTGAATATATGAGTAAGAACTGAATATATATGCGTAAGAACGGAATATATATTTGTAAGAACTGAATATATATGTGTAAGAACTGAATATATATGTGTAAGAACTGAATATATATGCGTAAGAACGGAATATATATGCGTAAGAACTGAATATATGTGTCAGAACTGAATATATATGCGTAAGAACTGAATATATACCTGTAAGAACGGAATGTATATGCGTAAGTACTGAATATATATGTGTAAGAACTGAATATATATGCGTAAGAAATGAATATATATGTATAAGAACTGAATATATGTGTAAGAACTGAATATATATGTGTAAGAACTGAATATATATGCGTTAGAAATGAATATATGCGTAAGAACTGAATATATATGCGTAAGAACGAATATATATTTGTAAGAACTGAATATATATGTGTAAGAACTGAATATATATGCGTAAGAACGGAATATATATGCGTAGAACTGAATATATATCTGTAAGAACTGAATATATATGTGATATATGTTAAGAACGGAATATATATGTTTAAGAACTGAATATATATGTGTAGACTGAATCTTACTATATATGTGTAAGAACTGAATATATATGCGTAAGAACTGAATATATATGTGTAAGAACTAAATATATATGCGTAAGAACTGAATATATGCGTAAGAACTGAATATATATGTGTAAGAACGGAATATATAAACGTAAGAATGGAATATATATGTGTAAGAACGGAATATATATGCGTAAGTACTGAATATATATGTGTAAGAACTGAATATATATGTGTAAGAACTAAATATATATTTGTAAGAACTGAATATATATGTGTAAGAACTGAATATATATGTGTAAGAACTGAATATATATGTGTAAGAACTGAATATATATGTGAAAGAACTGAATATATATGTGTAAGAACTGAATATATATGTGTAAGAACTGAATATATATGCGTAAGAACTGAATATATATGTGTAAGTACGGAATATATATGTGTAAGTACTGAATATATCTGTGTAAGAACTGAATATATATGCGTAAGAACTGAATATATATGTGTAAGAACTGAATATATATGTGTAATAACTTAATATATATGTGTAAGAACTGAATATATATGCGTAAGAACTGAATATATATGTGTAAGAACTGAATATATATGCGTAAGAACTGAATATATGCGTAAGAACTGAATATATGCGTAAGAACTGAATATATGCGTAAGAACTGAATATATATGCGTAAGAACTAAATATATGCGTAAGAACAGAATATATATGCGTAAGAACGGAATATATATGTGTAAGAACTGAATATATATGTGTAAGAACTGAAAATATATGTATAAGAACTGAATATATATGTGTAAGAACTGAATATATATGTGTAAGAACTGAATATATATGTGTAATAACTGAATATATATGCGTAAGAACTGAATATATATGTGTAAGAACTGAATATATATGTGTAAGAACTGAATATATATGCGTAAGAACTGAATATATGCGTAAGAACTGAATATATATGCGTAAGAACTGAATATATGCGTAAGAACTGAATATATATGCGTAAGAACTAAATATATGCGTAAGAACTGAATATATATGCGTAAGAACGGAATATATATGTGTAAGAACTGAAAATATAGTGTGTAAGAACTGAAATATATGTATAAGAACTGATATTAAGAACTGAATATATATGTGTAAGAACTGAATATATATGTGTAAGAACTGAATATATATGTGTAAGAACTGAATATATATGCGTAAGAACTGAATATATATGTGTAAGAACTGAATATATATGTGTAAGAACTGAATATATATGCGTAAGAACTGAATATAAATGCGTAAGAACTGAATATATATGCGTAAAATATGCTAAACTGAATATATGTGTAAGAACGGAATATATATGCATAAGAATGGAATATATGTGTAAGAACGGAATCTATATGCATAAATACTGAATATATATGTGTAAGAACTGAATATATATGCGTAAGATCTGAATATATATGTGTAAGAACTGAATATATATGCGTTAGAAGTGAATATATGAGTAAGAACTTAATATTCATGCGTAAGAACGGAATATATATTTGTAAGAACTGAATATATATGTGTAAGAACTGAATATATATGTGTAGGAACTGAATATATATGCGTAAGAACTGAATATATATGCGTAAGAACTGAATATATGAGAACTGAATATATGTGTAAGAACTGAATATATATGCGTAAGAACTGAATATATACCTGTAAGAACGGAATGTATATGCGTAAGTACTGAATATATATGTGTAAGAACTGAATATATATGCGTAAGAACTGAATATATATGTATAAGATCTGAATATATGTGTAAGAACTGAATATATATGTGTAAGAACTGAATATATATGCGTTAGAACTGAATATATGCGTAAGAACTGAATATATATGCGTAAGAACGGAATATATATGCGTAAGAACTGAATATATATCTGTAAGAACTGAATATATATGTGTAAGAACGACATATATATGTTTAAGAACTGAATATATATGCGCAAGAACTGAATATATATGTGTAAGAACGGAATATATAAGCGTAAGAATGGAATATATATGTGTAAGAACGGAATATATATGCGTAAGAACTGAATATATATGTGTAAGAACTGAATATATATATGTGTAAGAACTAAATATATATTTGTAAGAACTGAATATATATGTGTAAGAACTGAATATATATGTGTACGCACTAAATATATATGTGTAAGAACTGAATATATATGTGTAAGAATTGAATATATATGCGTAAGAACTGAATATATATGTGTAAGAACTGAATATATATGCGTAAGAACTGAATATATGCGTAAGAACTGAATATATATGTGTAAGAACGGAATATATAAGCGTAATAATGGAATATATATGTGTAAGAACGGAATATATATGCGTAAGAACTGAATATATATGTGTAAGAACTGAATATATATGTGTAAGAACTAAATATATATTTGTAAGAACTGAATATATATGTGTAAGAACTGAATATATATGTGTTAGAACTGAATATATATGTGTAAGAACTGAATATATATGTGAAAGAACTGAATATATATGTGTAAGAACTGAATATATATGTGTAAGAACTGAATATATATGTGTAAGAACTGAATATATATGTGTAATAACTGAATATATATGTGTAAGAACTGAATATATATGCGTAAGAACTGAATATATATGTGTAAGAACTGAATATATATGCGTAAGAACTGAATATATGCGTAAGAACTGAATATATATGCGTAAGAACTGAATATATGTGTAAGAACTGAATATATATGCGTAAGAACTAAATATATGCGTAAGAACAGAATATATATGCGTAAGAACATGAATATATATGTGTTAGAACTGAATATATATGTGTAAGAACTGAAAATATATTTATAAGAACTGAATATATATGTGTAAGAACTGAATATATATGTGTAAGAACTGAATATATATGTGTAAGAACTGAATATATATGCGTAAGAACTGAATATATATGTGTAAGAACTGAATATATTTGTGTAAGAACTGAATATATATGCGTAAGAACTGAATATATGCGTAAGAACTGAATATATATGCTTAAGAACTGAATATATGCGTAAGAACAGAATATATATGCGTAAGAACTAAATATATGCGTAAGAACTGAATATATATGCGTAAGAACGGAATATATATGTGTAAGAACTGAAAATATATGTGTAAGAACTGAAAATATATGTATAAGAACTGAATATATATGTGTAAGAACTGAATATATATGTGTAAGAACTGAATATATATGTGTAAGAACTGAATATATATGCGTAAGAACGGAATATATGTGTAAGAACTGAATATATATGTGTAAGAACTGAATATATATGTGTAAAAACTGAATATATATGCGTAAGAACGGAATATAAATGCGTAAGAACTGAATATATATGCGTAAGAACGGAATACATATGCGTAAGAACGGTATATATATGCGTGTGAACTGAATATATATGCGTAAAGAACTGAATATATATGCGTAAGAACTGAATATATATGCGTAAGAACTGAATATATGCGTAAGAACTGAATATATATGCTTAAGAACTGAATATATGCGTAAGAACTGAATATATATGCGTAAGAACTAAATATATGCGTAAGAACTGAATATATATGCGTAAGAACGGAATATATATGTGTAAGAACTGAAAATATATGTGTAAGAACTGAAAATATATGTATAAGAACTGAATATATATGTGTAAGAACTGAATATATATGTGTAAGAACTGAATATATATGTGTAAGAACTGAATATATATGCGTAAGAACGGAATATATATGTGTAAGAACTGAATATATATGTGTAAGAACTGAATATATATGTGTAAAAACTGAATATATATGCGTAAGAACTGAATATAAATGCGTAAGAACTGAATATATATGCGTAAGAACGGAATATATATGCGTAAGAACGGTATATATATGCGTGTGAACTGAATATATATGCGTAAAGAACTGAATATATATGCGTAAGAACTGAATATATATGCGTAAGAACTGAATATATATGTGTAAGAACTAAATATAAATGCGTAAGAACTGAATATATATGTGTAAGAACTGAATATATATGCGTAAGAACTGAATATATGCGTAAGAACTGAATATATATGTGTAAGAACGGAATATATATGCATAAGAATGGAATATATGTGTAAGAACGGAATATATATGCGTAAATACTGAATATATATGTGTAAGAACTGAATATATATGCGTAAGATCTGAATATATGCGTAAGAACTGAATATATGCGTAAGAACTGAATATATATGTGTAAGAACTGAATATATAAGCGTAAGAATGGAATATATATGTGTAAGAACGGAATATATATGCGTAAGAACTGAATATATATGTGTAAGAACTGAATATATATATGTGTAAGAACTGAATATATATGTGTAAGAACTGAAAATATATTTATAAGAACTGAATATATATGTGTAAGAACTGAATATATATTTGTAAGAACTGAATATATATGTGTAAGAACTGAATATATATGCGTAAGAACTGAATATATATGTGTAAGAACTGAATATATATGTGTAAGAACTGAATATATATGCTTAAGAACTGAATATATGCGTAAGAACTGAATATATATGCGTAAGAACTGAATATATCCGTAAGAACTGAATATATATGCGTAAGAACTAAATATATGCGTAAGAACGGAATATATATGCGTAAGAACGGAATATATATGTGTAAGAACTGAAAATATATGTGTAAGAACTGAAAATATATGTATAAGAACTGAATATATATGTGTAAGAACTGAATATATATGTGTAAGAACTGAATAAATATGTGTAAGAACTGAATATATATGCGTAAGAACGGAATATATATGTGTAAGAACTGAATATATATGTGTAAGAACTGAATATATATGTGTAAAAACTGAATATATATGCGTAAGAACGGAATATAAATGCGTAAGAACTGAATATATATGCGTAAGAACGGAATATATATGCGTAAGAACGGTATATATATGCGTGTGAACTGAATATATATGCGTAAAGAACTGAATATATATGCGTAAGAACTGAATATATATGCGTAAGAACTGAATATATATGTATAAGAACTAAATATAAATGCGTAAGAACTGAATATATATGTGTAAGAACTTAATATATATGCGTAAGAACTGAATATATGCGTAAGAACTGAATATATATGTGTAAGAACGGAATATATATGCATAAGAATGGAATATATGTGTAAGAACGGAATATATATGCGTAAATACTGAATATATATGTGTAAGAACTGAATATATATGCGTAAGATCTGAATATATATGTGTAAGAACTGAATATATATGCGTTAGAAGTGAATATATGAGTAAGAACTGAATATATATGCGTAAGAACGGAATATATATTTGTAAGAACTGAATATATATGTGTAAGAACTGAATATATATGTGTAAGAACTGAATATATATGCGTAAGAACGGAATATATATGCGTAAGAACTGAATATATGTGTAAGAACTGAATATATATGCGTAAGAACTGAATATATACCTGTAAGAACGGAATGTATATGCGTAAGTACTGAATATATATGTGTAAGAAACTGAATATATATGCGTAAGAACTGAATATATATGTATAAGAACTGAATATATGTGTAAGAACTGAATATATATGTGTAAGAACTGAATATATATGCGTTAGAACTGAATATATGCGTAAGAACTGAATATATATGCGTAAGAACGGAATATATATTTGTAAGAACTGAATATATATGTGTAAGAACTGAATATATATGCGTAAGAACGGAATATATATGCGTAAGAACTGAATATATATCTGTAAGAACTGAATCTATATGTGTAAGAACGGAATATATATGTGTAAGAACTGAATATATATGTGTAAGAACTGAATATATATGTGTAAAAACTGAATATATATGCGTAAGAATGGAATATAAATGCGTAAGAACTGAATATATATGCGTAAGAACTGAATATATATGTGTAAGAACGGAATATATATGCATAAGAATGGAATATATGTGTAAGAACGGAATATATATGCGTAAATACTGAATATATATGTGTAAGAACTGAATATATATGCGTAAGATCTGAATATATATGTGTAAGAACTGAATATATATGCGTTAGAAGTGAATATATGAGTAAGAACTGAATATTCATGCGTAAGAACGGAATATATATTTGTAAGAACTGAATATATATGTGTAAGAACTGAATATATATGTGTAAGAACTGAATATATATGCGTAAGAACGGAATATATATGCGTAAGAACTGAATATATGTGTAAGAACTGAATATATATGCGTAAGAACTGAATATATACCTGTAAGAACGGAATGTATATGCGTAAGTACTGAATATATATGTGTAAGAACTGAATATATATGCGTAAGAACTGAATATATATGTATAAGAACTGAATATATGTGTAAGAACTGAATATATATGTGTAAGAACTGAATATATATGCGTTAGAACTGAATATATGCGTAAGAACTGAATATATATGCGTAAGAACGGAATATATATTTGTAAGAACTGAATATATATGTGTAAGAACTGAATATATATGCGTAAGAACGGAATATATATGCGTAAGAACTGAATATATATCTGTAAGAACTGAATATATATGTGTAAGAACGACATATATATGTTTAAGAACTGAATATATATGCGTAAGAACTGAATATATATGTGTACGCACTGAATATATATGTGTAAGAACTGAATATATATGTGTAAGAATTGAATATATATGCGTAAGAACTGAATATATATGTGTAAGAACTGACTATATATGCGTAAGAACTGAATATATGCGTAAGAACTGAATATATATGTGTAAGAACGGAATATATAAGCGTAAGAATGGAATATATATGTGTAAGAACGGAATATATATGCGTAAGAACTGAATATATATGTGTAAGAACTGAATATATATGTGTAAGAACTAAATATATATTTGTAAGAACTGAATATATATGTGTAAGAACTGAATATATATGTGTAAGAACTGAATATATATGTGTAAGAACTGAATATATATGTGAAAGAACTGAATATATATGTGTAAGAACTGAATATATATGTGTAAGAACTGAATATATATGCGTAAGAACTGAATATATATGTGTAAGAACTGAATATATATGTGTAAGAACTGAATATATATGCGTAAGAACTGAATATATATGTGTAAGAACTGAATATATATGCGTAAGAACTGAATATATGCGTAAGAACTGAATATATATGTGTAAGAACTGAATATATAAGCGTAAGAATATAATATATATGTGTAAGAACGGAATATATATGCGTAAGAACTGAATATATATGTGTAAGAACTGAATATATATGCGTAAGAACTGAATATATATGTGTAAGAACTGAATATATATGTGTAATAACTAAATATATATGTGTAAGAACTGAATATATATGCGTAAGAACTGAATATATATGTGTAAGAACTGAATATATATGCGTAAGAACCGAATATATGCGTAAGAACTGAATATATATGCGTAAGAACTGAATGTATGCGTAAGAACTGAATATATATGCGTAAGAACTAAATATATGCGTAAGAACAGAATATATATGCGTAAGAACGGAATATATATGTGTAAGAACTGAATATATATGTGTAAGAACTGAAAATATATTTATAAGAACTGAATATATATGTGTAAGAACTGAATATATATGTGTAAGAACTGAATATATATGTGTAATAACTGAATATATATGCGTAAGAACTGAATATATATGTGTAAGAACTGAATATATATGTGTAAGAACTGAATATATATGCGTAAGAACTGAATATATGCGTAAGAACTGAATATATATGCGTAAGAACTGAATATATGCGTAAGAACTGAATATATATGCGTAAGAACTAAATATATGCGTAAGAACTGAATATATATGCGTAAGAACGGAATATATATCGGAATATATATGTGTAAGAACTGAAAATATATGTGTAAGAACTGAAAATATATGTATAAGAACTGAATATATATGTGTAAGAACTGAATATATATGCGTAAGAACTGAAAATATATGTGTAAGAACTGAATATATATGTGTAAGAACTGAATATATATGCGTAAGAACTGAATATATATGTGTAAAAACTGAATATATATGCGTAAGAACGGAATATAAATGCGTAAGAACTGAATATATATGCGTAAGAACGGAATATATATGCGTAAGAACTGAATATATATGCGTTAGAAGTGAATATATGAGTAAGAACTGAATATATATGTGTAAGAACGGAATATATATTTGTAAGAACTGAATATATATGTGTAAGAACTGAATATATATGTGTAAGAACTGAATATATATGCGTAAGAACGGAATATATATGCGTAAGAACTGAATATATGTGTAAGAACTGAATATATATGCGTAAGAACTGAATATATACCTGTAAGAACGGAATGTATATGCGTAAGTACTGAATATATATGTGTAAGAACTGAATATATATGCGTAAGAACTGAATATATATGTATAAGAACTGAATATATGTGTAAGAACTGAATATATATGTGTAAGAACTGAATATATATGCGTTAGAACTGAATATATGCGTAAGAACTTAATATATATGCGTAAGAACGGAATATATATTTGTAAGAACTGAATATATATGTGTAAGAACTGAATAGATATGCGTAAGAACGGAATATATATGCGTAAGAACTGAATATATATCTGTAAGAACTGAATCTATATGTGTAAGAACGGAATATATATGTGTAAGAACTGAATATATATGTGTAAGAACTAAATATATATGTGTAAAAACTGAATATATATGCGTAAGAATGGAATATAAATGCGTAAGAACTGAATATATATGCGTAAGAACTGAATATATATGTGTAAGAACTGAATATATATGCGTAAGAACTGAATATATGCGTAAGAACGGAATATATATTTGTAAGAACTGAATATATATGTGTAAGAACTGAATATATATGCGTAAGAACGGAATATATATGCGTAAGAACTGAATATATATCTGTAAGAACTGAATATATATGTGTAAGAACGACATATATATGTTTAAGAACTGAATATATATGCGTAAGAACTGAATATATATGTGTACGCACTGAATATATATGTGTAAGAACTGAATATATATGTGTAAGAATTGAATATATATGCGTAAGAACTGAATATATATGTGTAAGAACTGAATATATATGCGTAAGAACTGAATATATGCGTAAGAACTGAATATATATGTGTAAGAACGGAATATATAAGCGTAAGAATGGAATATATATGTGTAAGAACGGAATATATATGCGTAAGAACTGAATATATATGTGTAAGAACTGAATATATATGTGTAAGAACTAAATATATATTTGTAAGAACTGAATATATATGTGTAAGAACTGAATATATATGTGTAAGAACTGAATATATATGTGTAAGAACTGAATATATATGTGAAAGAACTGAATATATATGTGTAAGAACTGAATATATATGTGTAAGAACTGAATATATATGCGTAAGAACTGAATATATATGTGTAAGAACTGAATATATATGTGTAAGAACTGAATATATATGCGTAAGAACTGAATATATATGTGTAAGAACTGAATATATATGCGTAAGAACTGAATATATGCGTAAGAACTGAATATATATGTGTAAGAACTGAATATATAAGCGTAAGAATATAATATATATGTGTAAGAACGGAATATATATGCGTAAGAACTGAATATATATGTGTAAGAACTGAATATATATGCGTAAGAACTGAATATATATGTGTAAGAACTGAATATATATGTGTAATAACTAAATATATATGTGTAAGAACTGAATATATATGCGTAAGAACTGAATATATATGTGTAAGAACTGAATATATATGCGTAAGAACCGAATATATGCGTAAGAACTGAATATATATGCGTAAGAACTGAATGTATGCGTAAGAACTGAATATATATGCGTAAGAACTAAATATATGCGTAAGAACAGAATATATATGCGTAAGAACGGAATATATATGTGTAAGAACTGAATATATATGTGTAAGAACTGAAAATATATTTATAAGAACTGAATATATATGTGTAAGAACTGAATATATATGTGTAAGAACTGAATATATATGTGTAATAACTGAATATATATGCGTAAGAACTGAATATATATGTGTAAGAACTGAATATATATGTGTAAGAACTGAATATATATGCGTAAGAACTGAATATATGCGTAAGAACTGAATATATATGCGTAAGAACTGAATATATGCGTAAGAACTGAATATATATGCGTAAGAACTAAATATATGCGTAAGAACTGAATATATATGCGTAAGAACGGAATATATATGTGTAAGAACTGAAAATATATGTGTAAGAACTGAAAATATATGTATAAGAACTGAATATATATGTGTAAGAACTGAATATATATGCGTAAGAACTGAAAATATATGTGTAAGAACTGAATATATATGTGTAAGAACTGAATATATATGCGTAAGAACTGAATATATATGTGTAAAAACTGAATATATATGCGTAAGAACGGAATATAAATGCGTAAGAACTGAATATATATGCGTAAGAACGGAATATATATGCGTAAGAACTGAATATATATGCGTTAGAAGTGAATATATGAGTAAGAACTGAATATATATGCGTAAGAACGGAATATATATTTGTAAGAACTGAATATATATGTGTAAGAACTGAATATATATGTGTAAGAACTGAATATATATGCGTAAGAACGGAATATATATGCGTAAGAACTGAATATATGTGTAAGAACTGAATATATATGCGTAAGAACTGAATATATACCTGTAAGAACGGAATGTATATGCGTAAGTACTGAATATATATGTGTAAGAACTGAATATATATGCGTAAGAACTGAATATATATGTATAAGAACTGAATATATGTGTAAGAACTGAATATATATGTGTAAGAACTGAATATATATGCGTTAGAACTGAATATATGCGTAAGAACTGAATATATATGCGTAAGAACGGAATATATATTTGTAAGAACTGAATATATATGTGTAAGAACTGAATAGATATGCGTAAGAACGGAATATATATGCGTAAGAACTGAATATATATCTGTAAGAACTGAATCTATATGTGTAAGAACGGAATATATATGTGTAAGAACTGAATATATATGTGTAAGAACTAAATATATATGTGTAAAAACTGAATATATATGCGTAAGAATGGAATATAAATGCGTAAGAACTGAATATATATGCGTAAGAACTGAATATATATGTGTAAGAACGGAATATATATGCATAAGAATGGAATATATGTGTAAGAACGGAATATATATGCGTAAATACTGAATATATATGTGTAAGAACTGAATATATATGCGTAAGATCTGAATATATATGTGTAAGAACTGAATATATATGCGTTAGAAGTGAATATATGAGTAAGAACTGAATATTCATGCGTAAGAACGGAATATATATTTGTAAGAACTGAATATATATGTGTAAGAACTGAATATATATGTGTAAGAACTGAATATATATGCGTAAGAACGGAATATATATGCGTAAGAACTGAATATATGTGTAAGAACTGAATATATATGCGTAAGAACTGAATATATACCTGTAAGAACGGAATGTATATGCGTAAGTACTGAATATATATGTGTAAGAACTGAATATATATGCGTAAGAACTGAATATATATGTATAAGAACTGAATATATGTGTAAGAACTGAATATATATGTGTAAGAACTGAATATATATGCGTTAGAACTGAATATATGCGTAAGAACTGAATATATATGCGTAAGAACGGAATATATATTTGTAAGAACTGAATATATATGTGTAAGAACTGAATATATATGCGTAAGAACGGAATATATATGCGTAAGAACTGAATATATATCTGTAAGAACTGAATATATATGTGTAAGAACGACATATATATGTTTAAGAACTGAATATATATGCGTAAGAACTGAATATATATGTGTACGCACTGAATATATATGTGTAAGAACTGAATATATATGTGTAAGAATTGAATATATATGCGTAAGAACTGAATATATATGTGTAAGAACTGAATATATATGCGTAAGAACTGAATATATGCGTAAGAACTGAATATATATGTGTAAGAACGGAATATATAAGCGTAAGAATGGAATATATATGTGTAAGAACGGAATATATATGCGTAAGAACTGAATATATATGTGTAAGAACTGAATATATATGTGTAAGAACTAAATATATATTTGTAAGAACTGAATATATATGTGTAAGAACTGAATATATATGTGTAAGAACTGAATATATATGTGTAAGAACTGAATATATATGTGAAAGAACTGAATATATATGTGTAAGAACTGAATATATATGTGTAAGAACTGAATATATATGCGTAAGAACTGAATATATATGTGTAAGAACTGAATATATATGTGTAAGAACTGAATATATATGCGTAAGAACTGAATATATATGTGTAAGAACTGAATATATATGCGTAAGAACTGAATATATGCGTAAGAACTGAATATATATGTGTAAGAACTGAATATATAAGCGTAAGAATGGAATATATATGTGTAAGAACGGAATATATATGCGTAAGAACTGAATATATATGTGTAAGAACTGAATATATATGCGTAAGAACTGAATATATATGTGTAAGAACTGAATATATATGTGTAATAACTGAATATATATGTGTAAGAACTGAATATATATGCGTAAGAACTGAATATATATGTGTAAGAACTGAATATATATGCGTAAGAACTGAATATATGCGTAAGAACTGAATATATATGCGTAAGAACTGAATGTATGCGTAAGAACTGAATATATATGCGTAAGAACTAAATATATGCGTAAGAACAGAATATATATGCGTAAGAACGGAATATATATGTGTAAGAACTGAATATATATGTGTAAGAACTGAAAATATATTTATAAGAACTGAATATATATGTGTAAGAACTGAATATATATGTGTAAGAACTGAATATATATGTGTAATAACTGAATATATATGCGTAAGAACTGAATATATATGTGTAAGAACTGAATATATATGTGTAAGAACTGAATATATATGCGTAAGAACTGAATATATGCGTAAGAACTGAATATATATGCGTAAGAACTGAATATATGCGTAAGAACTGAATATATATGCGTAAGAACTAAATATATGCGTAAGAACTGAATATATATGCGTAAGAACGGAATATATATGTGTAAGAACTGAAAATATATGTGTAAGAACTGAAAATATATGTATAAGAACTGAATATATATGTGTAAGAACTGAATATATATGCGTAAGAACTGAAAATATATGTGTAAGAACTGAATATATATGTGTAAGAACTGAATATATATGCGTAAGAACTGAATATATATGTGTAAAAACTGAATATATATGCGTAAGAACTGAATATATATGCGTAAGAACGGAATATATATGCGTAAGAACGGTATATATATGCGTGTGAACTGAATATATATGCGTAAAGAACTGAATATATATGCGTAAGAACTGAATATATATGCGTAAGAACTGATTATATATGTGTAAGAACTTAATATAAATGCGTAAGAACTGAATATATATGTGTAAGAACTGAATATATATGCGTAAGAACTGAATATATGCGTAAGAACTGAATATATATGTGTAAGAACGGAATATATATGCATAAGAAAGGAATATATGTGTAAGAACGGAATATATATGCGTAAATACTGAATATATATGTGTAAGAACTGAATATATATGCGTAAGATCTGAATATATATGTGTAAGAACTGAATATATATGCGTTAGAAGTGAATATATGAGTAAGAACTGAATATATATGCGTAAGAACGGAATATATATTTGTAAGAACTGAATATATATGTGTAAGAACTGAATATATATGTGTAAGAACTGAATATATATGCGTAAGAACGGAATATATATGCGTAAGAACTGAATATATGTGTAAGAACTGAATATATATGCGTAAGAACTGAATATATACCTGTAAGAACGGAATGTATATGCGTAAGTACTGAATATATATGTGTAAGAACTGAATATATATGCGTAAGAACTGAATATATATGAATAAGAACTGAATATATGTGTAAGAACTGAATATATATGTGTAAGAACTGAATATATATGCGTAAGAACTGAATATATGCGTAAGAACTGAATATATATGCTTAAGAACTGAATATATGCGTAAGAACAGAATATATATGCGTAAGAACTAAATATATGCGTAAGAACTGAATATATATGCGTAAGAACGGAATATATATGTGTAAGAACTGAAAATATATGTGTAAGAACTGAAATATATGTATAAGAACTGAATATATATGTGTAAGAACTGAATATATATGTGTAAGAACTGAATATATATGTGTAAGAACTGAATATATATGCGTAAGAACGGAATATATATGTGTAAGAACTGAATATATATGTGTAAGAACTGAATATATATGTGTAAAACTGAATATATATGCGTAAGAACGGAATATAAATGCGTAAGAACTGAATATATATGCGTAAGAACGGAATACATATGCGTAAGAACGGTATATATATGCGTGTGAACTGAATATATATGCGTAAAGAACTGAATATATATGCGTAAGAACTGAATATATATGCGTAAGAACTGAATATATGCGTAAGAACTGAATATATATGCTTAAGAACTGAATATATGCGTAAGACTGAATATATGCGTAAGAACTAAATATATGCGTAAGACTGAATATATATGCGTAAGAACGGAATATATATGTGTAAGAACTGAAAATATATGTGTAAGAACTGAAATATATGTATAAGAACTGAATATATATGTGTAAGAACTGAATATATATGTGTAAGAACTGAATATATATGTGTAAGAACTGAATATATATGCGTAAGAACGGAATATATATGTGTAAGAACTGAATATATATGTGTAAGAACTGAATATATATGTGTAAAAACTGAATATATATGCGTAAGAACTGAATATAAATGCGTAAGAACTGAATATATATGCGTAAGAACGGAATATATATGCGTAAGAACGGTATATATATGCGTGTGAACTGAATATATATGCGTAAAGAACTGAATATATATGCGTAAGAACTGAATATATATGCGTAAGAACTGAATATATATGTGTAAGAACTAAATATAAA
>JAWPHD010024973.1:0-17628 GCA_037043455.1 Cyrtodaria siliqua | reverse complement strand
AAAGAGGAAGAAGTGGTATTGGATAAAGAACAAAAAATGTTGAAATCGTATGGTTTAGGCATGCGTGATCGTCAGGAAGGTTCTAAGCAGTCTGGTGCCGGTGGGACCCATAGCTTGCCGAATTGGCAGGGTTACCCTTTTTCCCCGGGTAATTTCCCCTTTTCACCTAGAGGAGCGTTCGGCGGTCACAGACCGTTCAGACCTAGGGCGAGAACACCAACGAAATTTGTTTGTTTTCGGTGCCATATGCCTGGGCATATGATTAAGGACTGTCCAGTCACACAGGATAAATATTAGGCTCATTGTTGTTGACAACGGTCCCCAGGAGGCTCTAATAACCGAAATCATTACTGTAAGTTTGACAGTGGCCACTTTTAAGTGCTGTGCATGTGTACACAGGTCGTAACAATATTCTGTTTACCTTCAAGCGTGATGTTTAATCAAACTTGTATCCATATAGTTAGTATAACGGGGAAACCCGCGTCGATATATATATCTGTATGCCGCATATTAAGGAAGCCTTAAACGTAAAGCGATTATCCACCTTTAATATGAATACCTCTTTTAACGACCTTTATCATTGAGTCCTAGCAGAATAATTGAACTCATCAACTAATGGGCCATTCCTGGCATTAGGCTAGACAGTAAAACCTAACTAATTGCATTTCGGCCGTTCATTTTAAAACACGGTCATAGTGACCCGATAGCACCTGCAAATTACTGTTCTTAAAAGTTGTTGTTATACACAAGTTCATCACTTTCGCAGCTAGTAGAAGTTTAAACAGACATGTTTAAACTCTAGATTATAATAATAATAATAATGAACGGACATAATCATGGGAAAATAATTTAAGCGTGAGCAATCAATTCAAATGTAATTTTATGAATTTCAGACACGGTTTTCTATAAAAAAATGGGAAGAATCCATAAGGTTGAATTTCGACCCATTGGAACAGAAGACCAGAACACCCTCATATACTGCGTTTAACGGGAGCGCTGTGTCACAGGTCACCCCAGCGACTTCAGCGGAAAATATTTTTAACTGGAGAACGATACCAAAAATTGATGAATTACATTTTCAAAGCAACGATAATTTTGTGTCGGGTCAATTACACAACAATATTGAACAATGGGAGCGCATTATAAATGCCTCTACACGTTCTGAAGAGGCTATGACTTGGATACGCGGGGGGGGGGGGGGGGGGGGGGGGGGGGGGGGGTGGATATAGATGAATATTTCGTACCTTTCAAGGGGAGTTTTTGGGGTGAATCTTATGATTGTGCATACCCACCCGCCCGCGCATTTAATAACTCAAACAAATGCAAAGCATTCACCTCGTTTATTAATGACACTTTAAAAGAGCGCCTGCAGAATGGTTCTATTAAATATTTAGGGCGTGTGGGAGAGTGCGACGCACCGTACATAATTGCTCCTTTGACAGTCGAGGAAAAATAAACCCAGATTGTGTCTAAATTCAATGTATTTAAATTGTTGGATCAAAGATGTACATTTCACCCTTGATACACTGAAAGATGTACCTCGTGCCACAAAGCAAGACGCATATTTCACTTCCATTGACGACAAATCTGCGTTCGACGGGGTGCATTTAAAACCGTCCTCGCAGAAGTGGGTGGGGTTTCAATGGGCCGGTCATTACTTCTCCTTTTTAACGTTGCCTTTTGGGTTTAAACTGTCATCTTACATCTATCATACGTTAAATCTACAGCCCACCGTCTACATTAGGAAAACGTTCAATATCCCCATATTTTTATACATTGATGACAGATTAATTGAAGAAGTGAGAGCTAACTTCGATGAACCAGGTCACGTGAAAGCATCGGTGTCAAATTATTTAGTATGTGAGGTTTTGCTCAGACTTGGTTATTGTTTGAACATTACGAAATCAGTTTTCCACCCCACCCAAACGCTAACTTTCTTGGGTTTTGGAGTTGATTCTAGAGAACAATGTTTTAGGGTAACTGACAAAAAAAAAAGGAATTTTATTGAACTAAGGGAGACTATCTTGAGCAAACCAGTAACAACTGTATTAGATCTTCAAAAGTTGTGTGGCAGGGCAATATCATTCATGCTTGCAATTCCGGCTGCAAAACTTTATACCAGGGAAATGAATTTGGCAATTTCTAACGGAATGAAAGGAAATACAATTCCTGTAACAGGGGCCCTTCGAGGGGAGTTGGAATACTGGCGTTTTCTTGACGCGTGGGAGGGAAAACTGGCATGGAAACGTGAACGGCATGTGAAAATTGATTTGTTTTCTGATTCAAGCCTTTATAAATATGGCGGTGTAGTCCATTTAAAAGATTCCAGTGTCACTATTTCGGATTATTGGGATAAACAAATGCAATTAATGCCAATTATGGTCCTCGAAGGTCATGCCCTGTTAAGAGTTTTACAGTCTGTAAAGACTGAAATATCATCATGTAGGGTCGACGCATACGTTGATAATATGGTCTTGTTACATGCTTGGGGCAATGAGGGATGCAAGTCCAGTGAGGTCAATAACCTGATAAAACAGCTGTTTGCGTTAACGCTGGAAGCTGATATGCATCTTAATCTTGTGTATGTCCCATCGAAAATTAACCCGGCAGATAACCCTTCCAGAACCCTTCGCAAATCTGATTCGAGATTATCAAGCCAGTCATGGGCCATCATTGAAGATACCTTTGGGGGGACTACAGGGCACACTATCGACCTCATGGCCTTGGACTCAAATGTAATGCCTGGGGGAAATGGGATGCCGCTAAAACACTTCACACCATATCACACGCCATTGACACATGGAATTAACATGTTCTCCCAGGACATTGAACAAACGGAAAATTGTTATTTATTTCCGCCTTTCAATTTGGCACTCCCATCCATTAAATTTATTTTGGAGAACGGGTTACGGGCTTCAGTAGTCATTCCTTTGGGGTGCGTAACCCCATATTGGTTCCCGGAAATATTCCCTTACATTTTGGATGCTTTTGTATTGGGTCATAAAGATGAAACGGGGGTCATTCAAATACCGTCGAAGAGAGGTTTCATCCCAGATCAGATAGGCTTAGCTGATAACTTATGGGTTGTTCGCCTCATCCAACAAAAGCAAAATAAATTCACATGGGGGAGAAGCATGTTAACAGCTTACCCGTCAATTACTAAGGCCTGTCATCTCATATTTGTTGGGGACTCAATGATAAGGTTTTTCATGCTTCACCCAGCATATTCAAACCCAATGGCACATTTGTTTTCTGTTGGAGGAGCATGTATTTCCGAGTTACGTGAGCACGTGGAACGTCTCGCACGTGCATACTGTCCAATGACAATTATCTTCCACGCAGGCGTAAATAACTTAAGCAAAGAGTATTTATATAATAGTGAATTCGACCAATTAACCCATACAATTGGGGAAATAGACTGCGTAGAATCTTCCTTTTGTAACATTCAGGCAGATAGTGCCCGTTCTGGCATCAGTGTGCAGATAATTATTTCTTCGGTCATTGTTACTAAAAACTCGCATATCAACGCCAGAGCAGATATGGTTAACGCCTATTTCAAACAAAGTTGCCTAGCGAATAAATGGTTGTTTATGAACAATGACAATATCAAAAGGAGACATTTAAGGGACACAGTGCACTTAAATGGCGCGGGCGAAGCCATTTATGAGGAAAATGTCGTGGATATGCTGCAAAAACATTGTTTCAAAATATTGTGAAGATGTGGGTTCATTTGTGCGGATATGATATTTATTAGTATAGACTTGTGTGTTCTCAAAAGCAATGTCGCGTTTCATTAAGCTCCTTATGAAAAAAAAAAAAATAAAAAATAAAAATAAAAATAAAAAATAATAATAATAATAAATAAATAAATGAAATATATATATATATATATATATATACACTTCTCAAAACTGCTAACTACACCGCTCACGTTTTGGGTTATATATATCGATGGGTTGAATGTTTTTCAATAAAATAAAAAGGAAATACCAATTCAATCATTTTAACATCATTTCATTTTATTTTTTTCATGGGCAATGCTAGAACTAAACCACAATAAGCAATTACAAACGACCCATGTAAACACTAAAGTCACACTTTTCCCATATCTACACATGTTACGCGGCCTTTTGGGAAACAATAAAACATACACAATTTCATACTGTTATCTATTGTAGTTTTTAAAATACCACATTTTCCCATTCATCAAAGCTCATCGCCACCTTAAATGTAACTTCGCCAAAAAATAAAATAAAAAAATAAAATAAAATGCCTACCTACCTACCCTATTTTTTTCAGCAATGTTACAGTAAACACAGGTATAATTTTATTTGCTAAGTTACTTGTCCTATGTCGCTGAAAAAAGTTAATTTCAAACCCTGCCAGTTTCCTTCATATTTTTTTCGAGTGATAGATTCAACTAGGTCATGATACAGTAACATTTTATGAATTAAAAACATGTTTGCAAGTTCTATTAAACAATTTCATTGTAAAAATTGTATGCTTGCATTGTTCCTTCATTCACCTCGATCGCTATAACGATGCACCTGGTAACATCAATGCAATATTTTCTTGACGTTAATTTACACAATATCAATGGGTAACTCTGTTTAAATCAAACAGATACAGAAATGAGTTGCCTCTCTTTGGTTAAAATATGTTTTAACTGTGTAGTTTGATAAAAATATGACATCATAACAGCGTTATTTTTGTCTCGCCCACAAGAGTGGGTAGCGAGACATAGCAGTCACTTTTCTGGCGGCGGCCAAACTTTAAAACAACAATAACTCGACAACTGCAGTTCGATTTTTTCTGAAACTTTGTCAGATGCTTTGTTGGGTCAAGGGACATCACCTAATGCCAAAATTACCAAGCTCAAGGTCATATTTTGCGTTATTTTCCCAAAACTTAACCTTGGTTAGGTAACAACCTCAGTTAACTGTATGTGTTTGCCTCATTTTCTTTGTTTGATACTTGGTCATATGTATTGTTGGCATTGGTGGACATCACTGGACGACAAAAATTACCAAGCTCAAGGTCATATTTTGCATTATTTTCCCAAAACTTAACCTTGGTTAGGTAACTTAACCATAGTTAACTGTATGTGATTGCCTCATTTTCTTTGTTTGATACTTGGTCATATGTATTGTTGGCGTTGGTGGACATCACTGAACGACAAAAATTACCAAGGTCAAAGTCATATTTTGCGTTATTTTCCCCAAACTTATCCTTGGTTATGTAATAGGGGCTTGGTAGGGACCCGTAGTTAGACAAAACACTTCTTTATGTTTCCATATTTAATCAATTGATTAAATCAATCGATAACCACTGAAATATATTACAATAAATATATGCATTCAACAATACATCATATTATTTTCTCAACATCTAATAGAAATAATACTTTCTCCCACAACACAATTTACAATACAATGAATTACAATACAGTAAATTACAATATAGTGCCTTACAATATATTGCAATGCCAGTTACCATAACATTTAATAAAAAGCCAATGATCATCTTGTAATTCAAAAGATATTTAAAATACAATGCTCATCATTAATTACATTTAAAGATACATGACACCTTTAAATATGAATGACTCAATAGCATTACATTAATCTTCTACAAATAACTTAAAGCATATGGTGCTATGGTGTTCCTGATCATTTTATACAATCACTATACCTGCATCTTCAACTCCTCATACCTGTATATTAAATGATGGAATAATCAATACACACGTAAATCTTCCATGAACACATTTAGGCTATAATGAGATTTTAGGTACATATATAATTATATGTTGTTTGCGTCTCCTTATTTAACATATACAATTAGCATAGTTACGCGTCTCATAGTGCTTACATATGAATACAAAGACTTATCTAATTTCCGTAAGATTTAAACACATAAAATACAAATCAAGCTCTCCACATGTCATTCCATTAGGTGCAATGAAATACCTTCTTTAAAGTATTCTTATAATATATATACAGACATTAAAACACGCAAAGTGATATAGATTTTGAAACACTTTTTTCACACAATTTACACACTTGTAAACCGGTGTTTTGCATTCATCAACACCATTCAAAACAAAAGAATATATCATAAAATAAACTTACCCACATTCCTCCTTCCTTAATTTACACTCTATACTCTAATAACTAGTAGTTTATATTACTTATTGTATTAACTTTACAAGTGTCCAACTTGAATTATACAATTTGAGAATATCCATTTTAACATTCTAGATCTTTTCCCTTTGAATATTTTCTTCCAACTGCCAAGAAGGTAGTTTCATGATTTAGGCGGTAAAATACACAACCAATAAAATTAAAGTATTATGAACTGGCCATTGTAATTGTCCAATCAAAATAATGTTACACATCAATACACATATCGATATATTGGTCACTGTTAAAGGTATACTTCCATAATACAGTTAAAGGTATACTTCCTTCCATAAGATTAAAGGTACACTTTCTACAATATAGTTAAAGGTACACTTCCTAGGTACTTATCGTAATGAACTTAACTATTTAAAAGAATATAAAACAATCAAATCTTTAGTGAAAACTGACTACCACAGCTGGCTAGGTAACTTAACCAGTTAACTTTATGTGATTTGCCTCACTTTATGTCTGATACTTAGTCATATATGTATGATGGCATTGGTGGACATCACTGAATGACAAAAAATACCAAGGTCATGGTCATTTTGCGTTATTTTCCCCAAACTTAACCTTAGTTAGGTAACTTAACCTTGGTTAGGTGACTTAAACTCAATTAACTTTATGTGATTGCCTCACTTTATATCTTTGATACTTGGTCATATATAATATATATAGGAAGATATATCCAAGCATCCTGTTCTCGAGGTACCTATAATCTCGATGCAATTTTTATTTTGCGTAGTTTTCCTGGACTATGAAGCGCATTGACAGACAATCAGCCGGTGTTTACAATCAAAAGTTTGATTAGCAACCGGTATTTGGCAGACGAAAAACGACATAAAACTCAGAATAATGCTTAATCCGAGCCTTCTCTGACTCTATAAGCCTTTCTTTTTTCTTTTTTTTTATGGCTTATTACAACCAGATTAAATATCAAATCGTAAAAAGCACTGTTAAGATCAGAGAAGGCTCGGATTAAATAACGCTAAGTTATTACTAATGCAAGTCATACATACCTATTTTATTAATTGTTCACTAAGTCAATTTCAACCTCTGTTTAAAATGTTATGAATCGAGTTATAAACTTCCTACTTGCAGACTGACAGTCTGTGTCAACTGAAAGTGTATCATCTTGCTAAAAATAGTACAGTCAGCGTTCGCTGAAAAGCTTTTTGAGAAAAAATCTATGGAGGTCCACTGTGGTCATATAATTTACCTAAAACTAGTTAAAATTTCAAATAAAAACGAATATATTTTTTTTATTTAAAAGCATCACCGAATGTAAAAAATAAACCATGGAATCTAGTTTAGGTCTTCTTTTTTCCGTATAATATCATATAATTAATGGTTTATAGACGAAAAAAACTTTGACTTGGTAAGTATTGCCTGGAATTTTTGCATTTAATATATATCTGTATACCATTGTGTTTGATACTTTTATAGAATGATGTATTTTCACCTATCAAACATTTGATTCACCATATATATAGAAAACAGTTTCGTTTTGACACACAAACAAATAGTGACAAGACAGTATAATTATATTTGTGTCCTGTATTAGACACCTTAGTGGAAAAAAACAGAGTTGTGATGTCATTAGCCTCTTTTTTAAAACTACTTTGAGTACTGGAGTAATTTTTTTTAACTAATCTAATTTTGACCGACACATTTCATTTGGAAATTGAAAAGATGCGAAATTGATTGGTTACTTTGCTTTTGATGCAACTGGATTGGATTATCGCTGGAGGAAAATTGAGACAGATAAGACACGTGTCTGTGTTTATTTTGTATTGGCGATCGCTTAGATTATCGAGAACTGGTAACGTCAGGATATCTATGAGGCCCTCCCTGTGGGGTCCATGTTCCCTTATTCCCTGAAAGTATGACCCAATGTTCCTTTGTTCCCCAAAAATATTTTGCTTTGTTCCCCCAAAATACTTTTTTTTCCAATATTCCCTTGTTCCCCAAAAATATTACCAATAAATAGACAATGTTCCATTGTTTCCCAAAAATAAATGGCCATGTTCCCTCATTCCCCAAAACCCCTGGGAGACCCTCATCTATATATATACATGTATCTAATTATCACTTGAGAAGTACTGGTATACTGTACCTTTTGTCTCTATGTATGAATTAAAAACATGTCATAATGTAATATTAAAGGTACAGGAAGTTTAGTCAGGTAGATAAACAAAGACGTGTTCTGTAACTATAAATAGAAAAACAGTGACTCTATTTTTAAATTCATTGATAGGCCTACAAAAGAGACATGACGTGGAGTTATCACATTATCACTGGTGTATCTACCATCGTCTAACATTTTCCATCCATCCAGAGATCACCAGGTCTCTGAGCCAATGGTATAAAGTACAGTACAACATTTGATCTTCAGTGGGAGCAGTGATTTAAGAACGTCTCTGGTGGGAGTGGATAAACTTGCAGAATTATTATTAAGGAGGAAGAACTTAAGTGTCAATCCAAGAAAGAATTGTTACTGGATTATATGTACTGGATTATATGTACTCAGTGTACAGGAACAAGTAGGAATTATGATAGATATAAATACTCTGGATTCTAAACTGCCTATATTGCTAATTATAGACTTATCCGTCAATTGGCTAATAAGCTGGTTCCCTGATTACTCTGCGGTATACAAGAGGGCACCAGTTGGTTCCCCGATTAGTCTACTGTATGTAAGAGGGTACCAGTTATATGGCAAATAGGACGCATTAATTTTTAAAATGTCGAATGTGTACGCCTTTTTAAATCAAACTCCTCCTTTATTTACGGCAATATGTTGAAAATGATGAATTGTTTGAAATGGCATTATTGTGTGGATTCGGCAACTGATCTTGGATTTTAAATAAACGGATATATTTTTTGTGTATTTGATAAAAAGGACACATTTCTTCTTTAAAAAATGAATGTATACCAACTTTGGATTAAAACTCCTCCTCCATTAATAAGCAATTTTCAAAAATAACGAATTAGTTATATTGGCATTGTTAAGAAGATGCGATAATTGGTATTTGATATAAAAAAGGCATTTATTTTGGTCCAAAAACGATATATATTTGATGCTTATTCTCAGCTTTATATAAAATATAAAAATTGTCGTGCGCAATGATTTTCAGCATCTGCTTTCATAAAATGTGTACATATGTAAGTAGCTCACTTGCAAATATATGGATTAGGCCTAATAAAAAAACGTGTGTTTCCGGTTTCCCGACCGACCCTACTTTATCAACACCGACCCTAAATATTTTTAGCGGAAAAAAAAAATAAAAAAAAAATTAAAATGATAATTTTATTAGCCAGAGTTGTTAAGCATCTAATCTGGATTGCAAAGGTTATCAAAAAGTTGCCTTAGTACAAAAATGGCATAATATATGCGAACAATATATCAAAAAAAATATCTAAAAACAAACTTTTTCCTACCTACCTACCCTAACTTTTTGACAGGGTGAAACCAGAAACACACACATTTTTTTTTTAGGCCTTAGCTAGCCTTACATATAAAATAAACAAAGGGATAGTGTACATTAGTTTATAATAATAAATTGTACAAGACTAAATGACTACATTTTTTTTTGGACATTCACATCACTGTTGCAGTTCGCATACGATCAAACGAAAGGATATTTTGTTCTTAAGTTTGTAACCACTAGCGGATCCAGGGGGGGGGGGGGGGGGCGCACCAGGCGGTGCGCCCCCCCCCCCCCCCCCCCCCTTAAAATTCCGGATCATAAATGTATGTCCATTTTACAGTAGATAAAATATCAAATACGCCCTCAGTATAAATATTTTCTCGCTCGCTCGACGCATCATGGCTAATGAGTGGTTTAATTAACACATTGTTAAATCATTTTATTTGAAAACGGACTTTTTTATTCATACATGTATGTCCATGTTACTGTAGATAATATATCAAACAATTTCGATGCACACCCTCAGTATAAAAAAAATTCTCGCTCGCTCGACGCATAATGGCTAGTGAGTGGTTTAATTAACACATTGTTAAATCATTTTATTTGAAAACGGACTTTTTATTCATACATGTATGTCCATGTTACTGTAGATAATATATCAAACAATTTCGTTGCACGCCCTCAGTATAAAAAAAATTCTCGCTCGCTCGACGCATAATGGCTAATGAGTGGTTTAATTAACACATTGTTAAATCCTTTTATTTGAAAACGGACTTTTGTTATTCATACGTGTATGTCCATGTTACTGTAGATAAAACATCAAACAATTTAGATGGACGCCCTCAGTAAAAATTTCTCGCTCGCTTGACGCATAATGGCTAATAAGTGGTTTAATTAACACATTGTTAAATCTTTTTATTTGAAAACGGACTTTTTTACCCTATAAATGCACTACCGCAAACGTTTTATGAGGCTAGAGACGGACCCGAAAATTGACCAAAATTCTACGCCCCCCCCCCCCCCTAAGCTGAAATCCTGGATCCGCCCCTGGTAACTATTAAAGCTAAACAGACATCGTTATAAAGAACAAATATATATTATAAGGCGAAACATAGCGTTCAAATTTAAATATCTTGGCCTAAGGGCTTTAGACGTTCTTTGGGGCTGTTGTCAATGAAAATGCACTGCTCAGCCATGGATTTATTTGAGGAAAACTTATGGAAATGGAATTTTATAAATATTTTTTTTAGAATATGATTGTGCTACATGTAGTTGGATTGAAAATAGTATAAATAAAAAAATGAGTCGTATTTTATGGAAAAGTTATGGACAGTCAACATTTGTAATTTTACCATGTTGAGTTTATGACATTGGTATTAACGTTGGTGACATCACATCTTCAAGTGGCAGGGCCATTATCATTATCGATTTTTGCCCTGATGTGCGAGGGCCGAAATGCAGTAACGAGACTTCATAAAAAATGTTTAATAACAACTGTGTTACTATATTTAGGTAGACAAGTAATAATATTTATTTAAAACTTATCACCTGTTGAAATGTGAGTAAAAAAGTCAAATTATAGGGAATGTATTTAATATATATATAACTTATTTCAGCATGTACATCGCCCCTTGTGGTTCTTAGGGGGCCCCGTTCCGTTTAAATAATAGGGCCACTGCAGCCACCCACCCCCCACCCCCGAATCGATGTTCATTTTATCATTTTTTGTTCATGCTCATTAAAGGTCTTCATCATGACCCCTGCATTGTTTCAGCTGCCATCTTGCTCATATCACTAGAGCAGTGGCAGAAAAACTAACATGGCTCCAGCGTAAATGGAGTGTCTACAATAGAACTTGCAGCAACTCTGCAGTTCAGGGTGAGAAAGTTCTAGGCCTGTTCTGCATGTTTTATCTCGATGTAAATGCAGAATGAGCCTGGCATGTTCATTCCTGTTAGGTGCCATATAACCTTTCATGTGTTGGTTTGCCTTAAAACCCCAATTCAATTCAATTGATGTAAATACATGTGTTTAAAGGGAGAAAAATACAAATAGTGATGTTGTGGTTACTCTGTGCTTTGTTTCGTTTGGTAAGATCTCTAACTTGTTTGATAATGAACAAAATCGATGTATGCTTTATGCAGTTGTTGGTCTTGATAATTGAAAAATTAGTGAATTCAGCTTGTTGAAACATCTTAAATGAAAGATCATCAGATTTTTTTTGACTTTTACTAACAATTAAACAGTAGGCAACAATAAAAAAATCGACTGTCTTATATACTCACCAAAAAAAGAAAGTTCGCTCTTTTTTTGCTGGCATTCCCATAGGCCAGATTTTGAGAGCATAGGACAGCTTGAACAGTGCTTTAATTAGACAGTGTTTGATGTTTTTAATCACACTTCAATGAGTACTAAATATTCCTTTAAACAGTTCCAAATTTTGCCAAACAATTTTTATGGATGCTATGGAAACCTTAAAGGGAGGTAATTTAATGATTTTTGATAATCAAAAGCCGCTACCTAATCAAGCGGTGTTGTGTTTTTCTGCCGATTTACGGAAAAAAGAAGAGTGTAAAATGCGGGTCTGATACCTCTATTTTCCCGAACCCTTTTGCGTTGTGTCGTGTACCAGCTCGTATTAAAAAAATTGCGTGCACTTAGATTATTTTGCATGAATCAAGCAGAATATTTTGTGAATGGGCATGCTGACAAGGTCTCAATACATTCCATACACATATTGTTTATTTCCTTGTATACATGTAATCTGATACCTAGTGTACCTGTATTATAAAAACTATCTATTGGTGTTGTTTTCAGATTCACAAGCTTGACTAGACCGACACATGCATAATATACAGTGATAAAGGTAACGGACACACCTCCAAGATGGCATACAGGGGCATGTCACATGTACTAAGGACTGTACGTAGCACCATTACCAGACAGCATTCCAGGGAGTTTTTTCATAAAACAGCCAAAATATCGTCCTCAGGTAAGATCTGCTCATCCTTTCAATCATGTCTGTCATGTCATTAAGTTTGCAGAGTTTCTCCGAAACATCATTAATCAGTGTTTCAGATGCGTAACTACGTATATAAAAATGCATTCAAAATAAGATTAATGCATACAAAACACATTAAAAAATCGCTCATAAATATTGATACCAACTGTTCGAGAATAAACTTAATAGCTTAAAAAAATTGGTGCGCCCTGCGGCCCAGTCATACTCAGTAGATGCTTATTGAAGTGCCTCCAGCAGTTACTTGTAGATGCTTGCAAATAGAAAAAAATGGCATGGATGGAAGCCGGTTCTATTGAACTGCAGCCAGTGGGAAGAAAGAATACTTGTAGAAGTTAAAGTTGGTGTGGATTTGGCAGTACGAGAGTGGGTGGCTGTGTCGTGTCGGTCTGAGGGCTTGCTTGAAGTATGATGTGTCGGTCTGAGGGGTTGCTTGAAGTATGATGGGACATTAACTGCAACTAAGCCGTGGTTGATTTTGAAAAACATGATTAGCCTGGTATCAGTTCTTCTCTGCTCGAGGGCTCTCCAATCTAGTGAATTTTGCATTTCAGTATCATAGGGAGAGAAATTGTTTAGTATCCAGTGGGCGGCCCTTCGTTGGACCATCTCGAGCTGGTTTATGTTAGTTTGTGTGTTAGTTTTTTTCCTAGAAAAGGTGTTTGACCTTTATATTTCTTTTCTATTAGCCATGGTAGAGACTTTATCAATATGGTGGTTGAAACTCATATTTAAGGACAGCGTGGCAGCGAGATATTTCGCGTGTTCAACGCTTTCAGTGGTTTGACCATGGAGGGAGTATTTGGTTAATGTGCATGACTTGACATTTGTTAGGGTTGAATTCCATATCCCAATTTTTCTCCTAAACGTGTAATGTGTCAAGGTTCCTTTGGAGAGTGGCGCCATCTTCTGGGTTAGAGATGGTAATATAGACGGCTGTATCATCAGCAAACAGACGGACCTGGGATTTGATATTTTCAGGGAGGTCATTGATATAGAGAAGGATAATAAAGATCCCTGGGGCACCCCAGATGTCACGGGAATTTCTATGGAGGATTCCCCATCAATAATGACGTCTGCGTTCTTCCAGTTAAAAAAGCTATAACCCAGTCGAGTGCCTTTCCCTTGACTCCATGCATAAGTAGTTTGTGCAGTAACGTGTGTCACCTTATCAAACATTTAATGAAATCTAGTAATATGACGTCAGTCTGCTTTCCTTGCGAGTTTCTTGACAAGGTCATCGATCAACAGCACAAGTTGGGTTTCGCAGGATCGACGATCACGGAGACCGTTGGAAAATAACCCCTATTACTGGCGCTATTTCGCATCTCAGTTTTTTTAGAACAATTGGCTTGATGGCATCTTGGCAAGCTGCTTTAGATGGATTAAGGTTAGCAAGTAATTTCAGTATAACATTTGTGGAGATAGTGATGTCGGGCATATTTGGGCATTTACATTTATCTTCATTTGGGATTGTTTGTGGTCAATTTTCCCATTGTCGGATTCATCGGAGACTACTTTTTGGCATATATAGTTTGCTCAAATCAAGGGGTGCAGTTGGAGAGAATACGGACTGAAACTGGGAGTTTAGAATACTGGCCTTGTCTTTGTCGTTGGTGAAAAGAGTACCATTTTTCTCAAGTTGGGTGATTCCTCGTGAGTCCTGTTTTTAATTCTTCAGTAGAGAATATAGTTGTTTTCCTAAAAAAGGTTGACTTATTAGTGTAATCACCTGTGTTGTTGGAGTTTATCCCTAAAATGTCTTGGAGGTAGTCGTTGTATGTTTTTTTTGATCTTATGTTTAACTGTGTTTTTAGCTGTACTGATCAAAGTCTACTGATCAAAGATCAGCAGAGCTTATGCCGTGGTGCGGCGTCCATCATCCGTCCGTCCGCCTGTCCGTCCGTAAACTTTATTTTGTGGCGACTACTCCTCTGAAACTACTTGACGGATTTTCATAAAACTTCACAGGAATATTGCTCTTGATGTCTAGTTGATCCTAGCAAAAATTTAGGTCGGCCGGAAATTCAAGATGGCCGCCATGGCTAAATTGTTTTTTAAAAATGCGAATTTGTGGCGACTACTTCTGAAAAACCATAAGATATATTGATGTGGAACCTTTACCAAAATGACTGGCGCATGTAGTTGGTCCTAACCAAAGTTAATTTTGCATGGATGTCAAACATGGCCACCAGCGGCCATCTTTGTTTACATAGACTTGTATAGGAAAATCTTGTGGCGACTACTCCTCTGAATGGAATTTCATGAAACTTCACAGGAATGTTGCTCTTGATGTCTAGTTGGTCATATTCAAAATTCAGGTCGGTAGGAAATTCAAAATGGCCACCACGGCTAAAAATAGATTTAAACAAATAATTTGTAACGACTACTTTCCTGAAAACTATAAGTGATATTGATATGGGACTTTTTCTAAAACGATCAGCATGACATGATGTTCATCCTTGTTGAAAATTATTTTGATTCAAATTAAACATGGCTGCGACGGCCATCTTTGTTTACATAGAGTTTTATAGTAAAAACGTGTAGCGACTACTCCTCTGAATCTACTTGGCAGATTTTCATGAAACTTCACAGGAATGCTGATCTAGCTATCAAAAACCTATCAGTAGAGCTTCAAGGTCATTGACCTCTTGTTAATTTTTGTAAATTCGTTTTAGTCTTTTAGCTTCTTTGAAGTTTTCTTTATTTTTATATAAGTTGTCTCTTTTTCTTATGTGTCTTTTTATATCTTGAGTGATCAAAGGTAAGTGTGGTTTAGTTCATATAGTCTTAGTGGGGACACACTTGGAAATGCCTGGTTTTGTATATTGTTTAAACTCTGTCCAGAGATCCTCGCCCGTTTTGTCATTTTGGTTGGTTAGGAAGGATTGCTGAGCTTCCTCCATATATTGCCTAAAGCCATCCCAGTCAGCTTTTTTTGTAGAGCTCTATCCGTCTTGGTTTCTGTCTATAAGGTGTCGGCTTAACGTCAATAATTTCATTTTACAATATCGTGGTCTTCTAGTCCGAGCGAAACTGTGATATTATTGACTAAGGTGTGATTGAAACAAATCGAGAATATTGTCCAGTCTGGTGGGTTCTCTTACCATTTGGTTTGAATTAAGTTATAATCATTCATTAATTCGATGAATTATTCGTAGAGTTTTGTGAATCTGCAGCCTGGTTTTATAAGTGGTGCATCATTTCCCCAATACAGTTTGGGGTAATTAAAGTCTCCAAAGACCCAGATCTTGCTTTTGGTCTTGTTTGCTAGTTCTAATGATTTTGCAAGTTCAGAAGCGCTGTGTTCGTCATTTTCCTTTGGTTTAAAATATACACAAATGTGTAATGGTTAAGTATCTGTGAGTCCAGTTTTTACCCATAAAATTTCGCAATCAGTTTTCAAATGCTTATGTACCTTAACGACTATAGTATTTTTAACAAGAATAAAAAATACCACCTCCGTTCGTGCCTGTCTATCTGTATTGTCTAGCCTATATCTGTAGGAAAGTATTCACTGTCAGATATATCCAAAGTTAACCAGGACTCTGTTCCAACTAATATATCTGTTTTTTTTCAGAGTCAAGGAGTGCATGGAATTTTACCTTTTTATTTTTGATAAGACTGGACGTTTACATTTAAAACTTTGAGATTAGTTATCTTATTTTATTTGGACTTTGTGGAGTGCGAGTTCTTTCACCTTCAGTGCTAAGTACACTGTAGCTATTGTGCTAGGCAAATGAGATATGTGATGTATTTAATGCCGAGAAATATTGGTAGTCACAATTCAAGCATGCCCAAGAGAAGGACACATCCTCAGCCATTAAGTTATCGTATGTTCCTTGAGCCATATCTTGGCAGTGTATGTGAAACCATCGTTCACATTTATCACACGAGATTGCAGGGTCTTGGTCTTCTACTTGGACACCAATGAACAGTTTTTATTGTTATTTTGGATAGGTACGTGCAGTTTGTTGAGTTTGACAACGCTTGTAATAGCTAGACAGTATGTTGTACTAGATTAGAAGTCATTTGGGATAATAGTGGGGAATGGTGGGTTAATTGTTTCCAGTGTCAGTACGGGGTGACAGGTCTTGGATTTTAAATAAACGGATATATTTTTTGTGTATTGAAATTGGATAAAAAGGACACATTTCTTCTTTAAAAAATGAATGTATACCAACTTTGGATTAAAACTCCTCCTTCATTAATAAGCAATTTTCAAAAATAACGAATCAGTTATATTGGCATTGTTAAGAAGATGCGATAATTGGCAGGCATTTATTTTGATCCAAAAACGATATATATATTTGATGCTTATTTTCAGCTTTATATAAAATATAAAAATTGACGTGCGCATCCTATCTTATGCTGCAATGATTTTCAGCATCTGCTTTCATAAAATGTGTACATATGTAAGTAGATGACTTGCAAATATATGCTAGCCTTACATATAAAATAAACAAAGGGATAGTGTACATTAGTTTATAATAATAAATTGTACAACACTAAATGACTATTTTTTTTTGGACATTCACATCACTGTTGCAGTTCGCAAACGATCAAACGAAAGGATATTTTGTTCTTAAATTTGTAACTATTAAAGCTAAACAGACATCGTTATAAAGAACAAATATATATTATAAGGCGAAACATAGCGTTCAAATTTAAATATCTTGGCCTAAGGGCTTTAGACGTTCTTTGGGGCTGTTGTCAATGAAAAGGCACTGCTCAGCCATGGATTTATTTTAGGAAAAATTATGGAAGTGGAATTTTATAAACATTTTTTTTACAATATGGTTGTGATAGTTGGATTGAAAATAGTATAAATAAAAAAATGAGTCTTATTTTATTGAAAAGTTATGGACAGTCAACATTTGTAATTTTACCATGTTGAGTTTATGACATTGGTATAAACGTTGGTGACATCACATCTTCAAGTGGCAGGGCCATTATCATTATCGATTTTTGCCCTGATGTGCGAGGGCCGAAATGCAGT
>JAWPHD010024972.1:0-17629 GCA_037043455.1 Cyrtodaria siliqua | reverse complement strand
TCCTTACACATATATATTTAGTTCTTACACATATATATTCAGTTCTTACGCATATATATTCTGTTCTTACAAATTTATCTTCAGTTCTTACACATATATATTCAGTTCTAACACATATGTATTCAGTTCTTAAACATATATATTCAGTTCTTACGCATATATGTTCAGTTCTTACACATATATATTCAGTACTTACACATATATATTCAGTTCTTTCACATATATATTCAATTCTAACGCATATATTTTCAGTTCTTACACATATGTATTCAGGTTTTACGCAAATATGTTCAGTTCTTGCACATATATATTCAGTTCTTACACATATATATTCAGTTCTTACAAATATATATTCAGTTCTTTCACATATACATTCAGTTCTAACACATATACATTCAGTTCTTACGCATATATATTCAGTTATTACGCATATATATTCAGTTCTTACACATGTATATTCAGTTCTTACACATATATATTCAATTCTTACGCAAATATGTTAAGTTCTTACACATATATATTCAGTACTTACACATATATATTCAGTTCTTACGCATATATATTCAGTTCTTACGCATATATATTCAGTTCTTACGCATATATGTTCAGTTCTTACGCATATATGTTCAGTTTTTGCACATATATATTCAGTTCTAACACATATATTTTCAGTTCTTACACATATATAGTCAGTTCTTACGCATATATGTTCAGTTCTTACACATATATATTCAGTTCTTACACATATATATTCAATTCTTTTGCAAATATGTTCAGTTATTACACATATATATTTAGTTCTTACACATATATTTTCAGTTCTTACAAATATAGATTCAGTTCTTTCACATATATATTCCGTTTTAACGCATATATATTCATTTCTTACGCATATATTCAGTTCTTACGCATATATATTCCGTTCGTACGCATATATTTTCAGTTCTTACGCATATATTCAGTTCTTACGCATATATATTCAGTTCTTGCGCATATATGTTCAGTTCTTACACATATATATTCAGTTTTTACACATATATATTCAGTTCTTACGCATATATATTCAGTTCTTACGCATATATATTCAGTTCTTACGCATATATGTTCAGTTCTTACGCATATATGTTCAGTTTTTGCACATATATATTCAGTTCTTACACATATATATTCAGTTCTAACACATATATATTCATTTCTTACACATATATATTCAGTTCTTACACATATATATTCAGTCCTTACATATATATTTAGTTCTTACACATATATATTCAGTTCTTACGCATATATATTCAGTTCTTACACATATATATTCAGTTATTACACATATATATTCAGTTCTTACACATATATATTCAGTTCTTACACATATATTTTCAGTTCTTACACATATATATTCAGTTCTTACGCATATATGTTCAGTTCTTTCACATATATATTCAGTTCTAACACATATATATTCAGTTCTTACGCATATATATTCAGTTCTTACGCATATATATTCAGTTATTACACATATATATTCAGTTCTTACACATATATATTCAGTTCTAACACATATATTTTCAGTTCTTACACATATATAGTCAGTTCTTACGCATATATGTTCAGTTCTTACACATATATATTCAGTTCTTACACATATATATTCAATTCTTACGCAAATATGTTCAGTTCTTACACATATATATTTAGTTCTTACACATATATTTTCAGTTCTTACAAATATAGATTCAGTTCTTTCACATATATATTCCGTTTTAACGCATATATATTCAGTTCTTACGCATATATTCAGTTCTTACGCATATATATTCCGTTCGTACGCATATATTTTCAGTTCTTACGCATATATTCAGTTCTTACGCATATATATTCAGTTCTTGCGCATATATGTTCAGTTCTTACACATATATATTCAGTTTTTACACATATATATTCAGTTCTTACGCATATATATTCAGTTCTTACGCATATATATTCAGTTCTTACGCATAATATGTTCAGTTCTTACGCATATATGTTCAGTTTTTGCACATATATATTCAGTTCTTACACATATATATTCAGTTCTTACACATATATATTCAGTTCTTACACATATATATTCAGTTCTTACACATATATATTCAGTCCTTACATATATATTTAGTTCTTACACATATATATTCAGTTCTTACGCATATATATTCAGTTCTTACACATATATATTCAGTTATTACACATATATATTCAGTTTTTACACATATATATTCAGTTCTAACACATATATTTTCAGTTTTTACACATATATATTCAGTTCTTACACATATATATTCAGTTCTTTCACATATATATTCAGTTCTAACACATATATATTCAGTTCTTACGCATATATATTCAGTTCTTACGCATATATATTCAGTTCTTACGCATATATATTCAGTTCTTACACATATATATTCAGTTCTTACGCATATATATTCAGTTCTTACGCATATATATTCAATTCTTACACATATATATTCAGTTCTTACACATATATATTCAGTTCTTACACATATATATTCAGTTCTAACACATATGTATTCAGTTCTTACGCATATATATTCAGTTCTTACACATATATATTCAGTTCTTACACATATATATTCAGTCCTTACATATATATATTCAGTTCTAACACATATGTATTCAGTTCTTACACATATATATTCAGTTCTTACACATAAATATTCAGTTCTTACACATATATATTCAGTCCTTACATATATATTTAGTTCTTACACATATATATTCAGTTCTTACGCATATATATTCAGTTCTTACACATATATATTCATTTCTTACACATATATATTCAGTTCTTACGCATATATGTTCAGTTCTTACACATATATATTCAGTTCTTACACATATATATTCAGTTCTTACGCATATATATTCAGTTCTTACGCATATATATTTCGTTCTTACGCATATATATTCAGTTCTTACACATATATATTCGGTTCCGACGCATATATATATTCAGTTCTTACACATATATATTCAGTTCTGACGCATATATATTCCGTTCTTACGCATATATATTCCGTTTTAACGCATATATATTCAGTTCTTACGCATATATTCAGTTCTTACGCATATATATTCCGTTCTTACGCATATATTTTCAGTTCTTACGCATATATTCAGTTCTTACGCATATATATTCAGTTCTTGCGCATATATGTTCAGTTCTTACACATATATATTCAGTTTTTACACATATATATTCAGTTCTTACGCATATATATTCAGTTCTTACGCATATATATTCAGTTCTTACGCATATATGTTCAGTTCTTACGCATATATGTTCAGTTTTTGCACATATATATTCAGTTCTTACACATATATATTCAGTTCTTACACATATATATTCAGTTCTTACACATATATATTCAGTTCTTACACATATATATTCAGTCCTTACATATATATTTAGTTCTTACACATATATATTCAGTTCTAACACATATATATTCAGTTCTTACGCATATATATTCAGTTCTTACGCATATATATTCAGTTCTTACACATATATATTCAGTTCTTACGCATATATATTCAGTTCTTACGCATATATATTCAGTTCTTACGCATATATATTCAATTCTTACACATATATATTTAGTTCTTACACATATATATTCAGTTATTACACATATATATTCAGTTCTAACACATATGTATTCAGTTCTTACGCATATATATTCAGCTCTTAGGCATATATATTCAGATCTTACGCATATATATTCAGTTCTTACGCATATATATTCAGTTCTTACACATATATATTCAGTTCTTACACATATATATTCAGTTCTTACACATATATATTCAGTTCTTACGCATATATATTCAGTTCTTACGCATATATATTCAGTTCTAACACATATATATTCAGTTCTTACACAGATATATTCAGTTCCGACGCATATATGTATTCAGTTCTTACACATATATATTCAGTTCTTATGCATATATATTCCGTTTTAACGCATATATATTCCGTTCTTACGCATATATATTCCGTTCTTACGCATATATATTCCGTTCTTACGCATATATATTCAGTTCTTACACATATATATTCAGTTCTTACGCATATATATTAAGTTCTTACACAAATATATTCAGTCCTTACATATATATTTAGTTCTTACACATATATATTCAGTTCTTACGCATATATATTCAGTTCTTACACATATATATTCAGTTCTTACACATATATATTCAGTTCTTACACATATATATTCAGTTCTAACACATATATATTCAGTCCTTACATATATATTTAGTTCTTACACATATATATTCAGTTCTTACGCATATATATTCAGTTCTTACACATATATATTCAGTTCTTACACATATATATTCAGTTCTTACACATATATATTCAGTTCTAACACATATATATTCATTTCTTACACATATATATTCAGTTCTTACGCATATATGTTCAGTTCTTACACATATATATTCAGTTCTTACACATATATATTCAGTTCTTTCACATATATATTCAGTTCTAACACATATATATTCAGTTCTTACGCATATATATTCAGTTCTTACGCATATATATTCAGTTCTTACGCATATATATTCAGTTCTTACACATATATATTCAGTTCTTACACATATATATTCAGTTCTTACGCATATATATTCAGTTCTTACGCATATATATTTCGTTCTTACGCATATATATTCAGTTCTTACACATATATATTCGGTTCCGACGCATATATATATTCAGTTCTTACGCATATATATTCAGTTCTGACGCATATATATTCCGTTCTTACGCATATATATTCCGTTTTAACGCATATATATTCAGTTCTTACGCATATATTCAGTTCTTACGCATATATATTCCGTTCTTACGCATATATTTTCAGTTCTTACGCATATATTCAGTTATTACGCATATATATTCAGTTCTAACGCATATATGTTCAGTTCTTACGCATATATATTCAGTTCTTACACATATAAATTCAGTTCTTGCACATATATATTCAGTTCTAACACAGATATATTCAGTTCTTACACAGATATATTCAGTTCCGACGCATATATGTATTCAGTTCTTACACATATATATTCAGTTCTTACGCATATATATTCAGTTCTTACACATATATATTCAGTTCTTACGCATATATATTCAGTTCTTACGCATATATGTTCAGTTCTTACGCATATATGTTCAGTTCTTGCACATATATATTCAGTTCTTACACATATATATTCAGTTCTTACACATATATATTCAGTTCTTAAACATATATATTAAGTTCTTACACATATATATTCAGTCCTTACACATATATATTTAGTTCTTACACATATATATTCAGTTCTTACGCATATATATTCAGTTCTTACAAATATATCTTCAGTTCTCACACATATATATTCAGTTCTAACACATATGTATTCAGTTCTTAAACATATATATTCAGTACATACACATATATATTCAGTTCTTTCACATATATATTCAATTCTAACGCATATATTTTCAGTTCTTACACATATGTATTCAGGTTTTACGCAAATATGTTCAGTTCTTGCACATATATATTCAGTTCTTACACATATATATTCAGTTCTTACAAATATATATTCAGTTCTTTCACATATACATTCAGTTCTAACACATATACATTCAGTTCTTACGCATATATATTCAGTTATTACGCATATATATTCAGTTCTTACACATATATATTCAGTTCTTACACATATATATTCAATTCTTACGCAAATATGTTCAGTTCTTACACATATATATTTAGTTCTTACACATATATTTTCAGTTCTTACAAATATAGATTCAGTTCTTTCACATATATATTCCGTTTTAACGCATATATATTCAGTTCTTACGCATATATATTCCGTTCTTACGCATATATTTTCAGTTCTTACGCATATATTCAGTTCTTACGCATATATATTCAGTTCTTGCGCATATATGTTCAGTTCTTACGCATATATATTCAGTTCTTACGCATAAATGTTCAGTTCTTACGCATATATGTTCAGTTTTTGCACATATATATTCAGTTCTTACACATATATATTCAGTTCTTACACATATATATTCAGTTCTTACACATATATATTCAGTTCTTACGCATATATATTCAGTTCTAACACATATATATTCAGTTCTTACACAGATATATTCAGTTCCGACGCATATATGTATTCAGTTCTTACACATATATATTCAGTCCTTACATATATATATTCAGTTCTAACACATATGTATTCAGTTCTTACACATATATATTCAGTTCTTACACATATATCTTCAGTTCTTACACATATATATTCAGTCCTTACATATATATTTAGTTCTTACACATATATATTCAGTTCTTACGCATAAATATTCAGTTCTTACACATATATATTCATTTCTTACACATATATATTCAGTTCTTACGCATATATGTTCAGTTCTTACACATATATATTCAGTTCTTACACATATATATTCAGTTCTTACGCATATATATTCAGTTCTTACGCATATATATTCCGTTCTTACGCATATATATTCAGTTCTTACACATATATATTCGGTTCCGACGCATATATATATTCAGTTCTTACACATATATATTCAGTTCTGACGCATATATATTCCGTTCTTACGCATATATATTCCGTTTTAACGCATATATATTCAGTTCTTACGCATATATTCAGTTCTTACGCATATATATTCCGTTCTTACGCATATATTTTTAGTTCTTACGCATATATTCAGTTCTTACGCATATATATTCAGTTCTTGCGCATATATGTTCAGTTCTTACACATATATATTCAGTTTTTACACATATATATTCAGTTCTTACGCATATATATTCAGTTCTTACGCATATATGTTCAGTTCTTACGCATATATGTTCAGTTTTTGCACATATATATTCAGTTCTTACACATATATATTCAGTTCTTACACATATATATTCAGTTCTTACACATATATATTCAGTTCTTACACATATATATTCAGTCCTTACATATATATTTAGTTCTTAAACATATATATTCAGTTCTTACGCATATATATTCAGTTCTTACGCATATATATTCCGTTTTAACGCATATATATTCAGTTCTTACGCATATATTCAGTTCTTACGCATATATATTCCGTTCTTACGCATATATTTTCAGTTCTTACGCATATATTCAGTTCTTACGCATATATATTCAGTTCTTACGCATATATATTCAGTTCTTACGCATATATGTTCAGTTCTTACGCATATATGTTCAGTTTTTGCACATATATATTCAGTTCTTACACATATATATTCAGTTCTTACACATATATATTCAGTTCTTACACATATATATTCAGTTCTTACACATATATATTCAGTCCTTACATATATATTTAGTTCTTACACATATATATTCAGTTATTACACATATATATTCAGTTCTTACACATATATATTCAGTTCTAACACATATATTTTCAGTTCTTACACATATATAGTCAGTTCTTACGCATATATGTTCAGTTCTTACACATATATATTCAGTTCTTACACATATATATTCAGTTCTTTCACATATATATTCAGTTCTAACACATATATATTCAGTTCTTACGCATATAAATTCAGTTCTTACGCATATATATTCAGTTCTTACACATATATATTCAGTTCTTACGCATATATATTCAGTTCTTACGCATATATATTCAGTTCTTACGCATATATATTCAATTCTTACACATATATATTCAGTTCTTACACATATATATTCAGTTCTTACACATATATATTCAGTTCTAACACATATGTATTCAGTTCTTACGCATATATATTCAGTTCTTAGGCATATATATTCAGATCTTACGCATATATATTCAGTTCTTACGCATATATATTCAGTTCTTACACATATATATTCAGTTCTTACACATATATATTCAGTTCTTACACATATATATTCAGTTCTTACGCATATATATTCAGTTCTAACACATATATATTCAGTTCTTACACAGATATATTCAGTTCCGACGCATATATGTATTCAGTTCTTACACATATATATTCAGTTCTTATGCATATATATTCCGTTTTAACGCATATATATTCCGTTCTTACGCATATATATTCCGTTCTTACGCATATATATTCCGTTCTTACGCATATATATTCAGTTCTTACACATATATATTCAGTTCTTACGCATATATATTAAGTTCTTACACAAATATATTCAGTTCTTACATATATATTTAGTTCTTACACATATATATTCAGTTCTTACGAATATATATTCAGTTCTTACACATATATATTCAGTTCTTACACATATATATTCAGTTCTTACACATATATATTCAGTTCTAACACATATATATTCAGTCCTTACATATATATTTAGTTCTTACACATATATATTCAGTTCTTACGCATATATATTCAGTTCTTACACATATATATTCAGTTCTTACACATATATATTCAGTTCTTACACATAAATATTCAGTTCTTTCACATATATATTCAGTTCTAACACATATATATTCAGTTCTTACGCATATATATTCAGTTCTTACGCATATATATTCAGTTCTTACACATATATATTCAGTTCTTACGCATATATATTCAGATCTTACGCATATATATTCAGTTCTTACGCATATATATTCAATTCTTACACATATATATTCAGTTCTTACACATATATATTCAGTTCTTACACATATATATTCAGTTCTAACACATATGTATTAAGTTCTTACGCATATATATTCAGTTCTTAGGCATATATATTCAGATCTTACGCATATATATTCAGTTCTTACGCATATATATTCAGTTCTTACACATATATATTCAGTTCTTACACATATATATTCAGTTCTTACACATATATATTCAGTTCTTACGCATATATATTCAGTTCTAACACATATATATTCAGTTCTTACACAGATATATTCAGTTCCGACGCATATATGTATTCAGTTCTTACACATATATATTCAGTTCTTATGCATATATATTCCGTTTTAACGCATATATATTCCGTTCTTACGCATATATATTCCGTTCTTACGCATATATATTCAGTTCTTACACATATATATTCAGTTCTTACGCATATATATTAAGTTCTTACACAAATATATTCAGTCCTTACATATATATTTAGTTCTTACACATATATATTCAGTTCTTACGCATATATATTCAGTTCTTACACATATATATTCAGTTCTTACACATATATATTCAGTTCTTACACATATATATTCTGTTCTAACACATATATATTCAGTCCTTACATATATATTTAGTTCTTACACATATATATTCAGTTCTTACGCATATATATTCAGTTCTTACACATATATATTCAGTTCTTACACATATATATTCAGTTCTTACACATATATATTCAGTTCTAACACATATATATTCATTTCTTACACATATATATTCAGTTCTTACGCATATATGTTCAGTTCTTACACATATATATTCAGTTCTTACACATATATATTCAGTTCTTTCACATATATATTCAGTTCTAACACATATATATTCAGTTCTTACGCATATATATTCAGTTCTTACGCATATATATTCAGTTCTTACGCATATATATTCAGTTCTTACACATATATATTCAGTTCTTACACATATATATTCAGTTCTTACGCATATATATTCAGTTCTTATGCATATATATTTCGTTCTTACGCATATATATTCAGTTCTTACACATATATATTCGGTTCCGACGCATATATATATTCAGTTCTTACACATATATATTCAGTTCTGACGCATATATATTCCGTTCTTACGCATATATATTCCGTTTTAACGCATATATATTCAGTTCTTACGCATATATTCAGTTCTTACGCATATATATTCCGTTCTTACGCATATATTTTCAGTTCTTACGCATATATTCAGTTCTTACGCATATATATTCAGTTCTAACGCATATATGTTCAGTTCTTACGCATATATATTCAGTTCTTACACATATAAATTCAGTTCTTGCACATATATATTCAGTTCTAACACATATATATTCAGTTCTTACACAGATATATTCAGTTCCGACGCATATATGTATTCAGTTCTTACACATATATATTCAGTTCTTACGCATATATATTCAGTTCTTACGCATATATGTTCAGTTCTTACGCATATATGTTCAGTTCTTGCACATATATATTCAGTTCTTACACATATATATTCAGTTCTTACACATATATATTCAGTTCTTAAACATATATATTAAGTTCTTACACATATATATTCAGTCCTTACACATATATATTTAGTTCTTACACATATATATTCAGTTCTTACGCATATATATTCAGTTCTTACAAATATATCTTCAGTTCTTACACATATATATTCAGTTCTAACACATATGTATTCAGTTCTTAAACATATATATTCAGTTCTTACGCATATATGTTCAGTTCCTACACATATATATTCAGTACATACACATATATATTCAGTTCTTTCACATATATATTCAATTCTAACGCATATATTTTCAGTTCTTACACATATGTATTCAGGTTTTACGCAAATATGTTCAGTTCTTGCACATATATATTCAGTTCTTACACATATATATTCAGTTCTTACAAATATATATTCAGTTCTTTCACATATACATTCAGTTCTAACACATATACATTCAGTTCTTACGCATATATATTCAGTTATTACGCATATATATTCAGTTCTTACACATATATATTCAGTTCTTACACATATATATTCAATTCTTACGCAAATATGTTCAGTTCTTACACATATATATTTAGTTCTTACACATATATTTTCAGTTCTTACAAACATAGATTCAGTTCTTTCACATATATATTCCGTTTTAACGCATATATATTCAGTTCTTACGCATATATTCAGTTCTTACGCATATATATTCCGTTCTTACAAATATATTTTCAGTTCTTACGCATATATTCAGTTCTTACGCATATATATTCAGTTCTTGCGCATATATGTTCAGTTCTTACACATATATATTCAGTTTTTACACATATGTATTCAGTTCTTACGCATATATATTCAGTTCTTACGCATATATATTCAGTTCTTACGCATATATGTTCAGTTCTTACGCATATATGTTCAGTTTTTGCACATATATATTCAGTTCTTACACATATATATTTAGTTCTTACACATATATATTCAGTTCTTACACATATATATTCAGTTCTTACGCATATATATTCAGTTCTTACACATATATATTCAGTTCTTACGCATATATATTCAGTTCTAACACATATATATTCAGTTCTTACACAGATATATTCAGTTCCGACGCATATATGTATTCAGTTCTTACACATATATATTCAGTCCTTACATATATATATTCAGTTCTAACACATATGTATTCAGTTCTTACACATATATATTCAGTTCTTACACATATATATTCAGTTCTTACACATATATATGCAGTCCTTACATATATATTTAGTTCTTACACATATATATTCAGTTCTTACGCATATATATTCAGTTCTTACACATATATATTCATTTCTTACACATATATATTCAGTTCTTACGCATATATGTTCAGTTCTTACACATATATATTCAGTTCTTTCACATATATATTCAGTTCTTACGCATATATATTCAGTTCTTACGCATATATATTTCGTTCTTACGCATATATATTCAGTTCTTACACATATATATTCGGTTCCGACGCATATATATATTCAGTTCTTACACATATATATTCAGTTCTGACGCATATATATTCCGTTCTTACGCATATATATTCCGTTTTAACGCATATATATTCAGTTCTTACGCATATATTCAGTTCTTACGCATATATATTCCGTTCTTACGCATATATTTTCAGTTCTTACGCATATATTCAGTTCTTACGCATATATATTCAGTTCTTGCGCATATATGTTCAGTTCTTACACATATATATTCAGTTTTTACACATATATATTCAGTTCTTACGCATATATATTCAGTTCTTACGCATATATATTCAGTTCTTACGCATATATGTTCAGTTCTTACGCATATATGTTCAGTTTTTGCACATATATATTCAGTTCTTACACATATATATTCAGTTCTTACACATACATATTCAGTTCTTACACATATATATTCAGTTCTTACACATATATATTCAGTCCTTACATATATATTTAGTTTTTACACATATATATTCAGTTCTTACGCATATATATTCAGTTCTTACACATATATATTCAGTTATTACACATATATATTCAGTTCTTACACATATATATTCAGTTCTAACACATATATTTTCAGTTCTTACACATATATAGTCAGTTCTTACGCATATATGTGCAGTTCTTACACATATATATACAGTTCTTACACATATATATTCAGTTCTTTCACATATATATTCAGTTCTAACACATATATATTCAGTTCTTACGCATATATATTCAGTTCTTACGCATATATATTCAGTTCTTACACATATATATTCAGTTCTTACGCATATATATTCAGTTCTTACGCATATATATTCAGTTCTTACGCATATATATTCAATTCTTACACATATATATTCAGTTCTTACACATATATATTCAGTTCTTACACATGTATATTCAGTTCTAACACATATGTATTCAGTTCTTACGCATATATATTCAGTTCTTAGGCATATATATTTAGATCTTACGCATATATATTCAGTTCTTACGCATATATATTCAGTTCTTACACATATATATTCAGTTCTTACACATATATATTCAGTTCTTACACATATATATTCAGTTCTTACGCATATATATTCAGTTCTAACACATATATATTCAGTTCTTACACAGATATATTCAGTTCCGACGCATATATGTATTCAGTTCTTACACATATATATTCAGTTCTTATGCATATATTTTCCGTTTTAACGCATATATATTCCGTTCTTACGCATATATATTCTGTTCTTACGCATATATATTCCGTTCTTACGCATATATATTCAGTTCTTACACATATATATTCAGTTCTTACGCATATATATTAAGTTCTTACACAAATATATTCAGACCTTACATATATATTTAGTTCTTACACATATATATTCAGTTCTTACGCATATATATTCAGTTCTTACACATATATATTCAGTTCTTACACATATATATTCAGTTCTTACACATATATATTCAGTTCTAACACATATATATTCAGTCCTTACATATATATTTAGTTCTTACACATATATATTCAGTTCTTACGCATATATATTCAGTTCTTACACATATATATTCAGTTCTTACACATATATATTCAGTTCTTACACATATATATTCAGTTTTAACACATATATATTCATTTCTTACACATATATATTCAGTTCTTACGCATATATGTTCAGTTCTTACACATATATATTCAGTTCTTACACATATATATTCAGTTCTTTCACATATATATTCAGTTCTAACACATATATATTCAGTTCTTACGCATATATATTCAGTTCTTACGCATATATATTCAGTTCTTACGCATATATATTCAGTTCTTACACATATATATTCAGTTCTTACACATATATATTCAGTTCTTACGCATATATATTCAGTTCTTACGCATATATATTTCGTTCTTACGCATATATATTCAGTTCTTACACATATATATTCGGTTCCGACGCATATATATATTCAGTTCTTACACATATATATTCAGTTCTGACGCATATATATTCCGTTCTTACGCATATATATTCCGTTTTAACGCATATATATTCAGTTCTTACGCATATATTCAGTTCTTACGCATATATATTCCGTTCTTACGCATATATTTTCAGTTCTTACGCATATATTCAGTTCTTACGCATATATATTCAGTTCTAACGCATATATGTTCAGTTCTTACGCATATATATTCAGTTCTTACACATATAAATTCAGTTCTTGCACATATATATTCAGTTCTAACACATATATATTCATTTCTTACACAATATATTCAGTTCCGACGCATATATGTATTCAGTTCTTACACATATATATTCAGTTCTTACGCATATATATTCAGTTCTTACGCAATATATGTTCAGTTCTTACGCATATATGTTCAGTTCTTGCACATATATATTCAGTTCTTACACATATATATTCAGTTCTTAAACATATATATTAAGTTCTTACACATATATATTCAGTCCTTACACATATATATTTAGTTCTTACACATATATATCCAGTTCTTACGCATATATATTCAGTTCTTACAAATATATCTTCAGTTCTTACACATATATATTCAGTTCTAACACATATGTATTCAGTTCTTAAACATATATATTCAGTTCTTACGCATATATGTTCAGTTCCTACACATATATATTCAGTACATACACATATATATTCAGTTCTTTCACATATATATTCAATTATAACGCATATATTTTCAGTTCTTACACATATGTATTCAGGTTTTACGCAAATTATGTTCAGTTCTTGCACATATATATTCAGTTCTTACACATATATATTCAGTTCTTACAAATATATATTCAGTTCTTTCACATATACATTCAGTTCTAACACATATACATTCAGTTCTTACGCATATATATTCAGTTATTACGCATATATTCAGTTCTTACACATATATATTCAGTTCTTACACATATATATTCAATTCTTACGCAAATATGTTCAGTTCTTACACATATATATTTAGTTCTTACACATATATTTTCAGTTCTTACAAATATAGATTCAGTTCTTTCACATATATATTCCGTTTTAACGCATTATATATTCAGTTCTTACGCATATATTCAGTTCTTACGCATATATATTCCGTTCTTACGCATATATTTTCAGTTCTTACGCATATATTCAGTTCTTACGCATATATATTCAGTTCTTGCGCATATATGTTCAGTTCTTACACATATATATTCAGTTTTTACACATATATATTCAGTTCTTACGCATATATATTCAGTTCTTACGCATATATATTCAGTTCTTACGCATATATGTTCAGTTCTTACGCATATATGTTCAGTTTTTGCACATATATATTCAGTTCTTACACATATATATTCAGTTCTTACACATATATATTCAGTTCTTACACATATATATTCAGTTCTTACGCATATATATTCAGTCTAACACATAATATTCAAGTTCTTACACAGATATATTCAGTTCCGACGCATATATGTATTCAGTTCTTACACATATATATTCAGTTCTTATGCATATATATTCCGTTTTAACGCATATATATTCCGTTCTTACGCATATATATTCCGTTCTTACGCATATATATTCCGTTCTTACGCATATATATTCAGTTCTTACACATATATATTCAGTTCTTACGCATATATTTTCAGTTCTAACAAATATATATTCAGTTCTTACACATATATATTCTGTTCCGACGCATATAAATATTCAGTTCTTACACATATATATTCAGTTCTGACGCATATATATTCCGTTCTTACGCATATATATTCCGTTTTAACGCATATATATTCAGTTCTTACGCATATATTCAGTTCTTACGCATATATATTCCGTTCTTACGCATATATTTTCAGTTCTTACGCATATATTCAGTTCTTACGCATATATATTCAGTTCTTACGCATATATGTTCAGTTATTACGCAAATATGTTCAGTTCTTGCACATATATATTCAGTTCCTACACATATATATTCAGTTCTTACACATATATATTCAGTTCTTAAACATATATATTAAGTTCTTACACATATATATTTAGTTCTTACACATATCTATTCAGTTTTTACGCATATATATTCAGTTCTTACACATATATGTTCAGTTCTTACACATATATCTTCAGTTCTTGAACATATATATTCAGTTCTAACACATATATATTCAGTTCTTAAACATATATATTCAGTTCTTACGCAAATATGTTCAGTTCTTACACATATATATTCATCTTACACATATATATTCAGTTCTTTCACATATATATTCAATTCTAACGCATATATTTTCAGTTCTTACACATATGTATTCAGTTTTTACGCAAACATATTCAGTTCTTGCACATATGTATTCAGTTCTTACACATATATATTCAGTTCTTACAAATATATATTCAGTTCTTTCACATATACATTCAGTTCTAACACATATATATTTAGTTCTTACGCATATATATTCAGTTTTTACGCATATATATTCAGTTCTTACACATATATATTCAGTTCTTACACATATATATTCAGTTCTTACGCAAATATGTTCAGTTCTTACACATATATATTTAGTTCTTAAACATATATATTCAGTTCTTACAAATATATATTCAGTTCTTACGCATATATATTCCGTTCTTACGCATATATTTTCAGTTCTTACGCATATATTCAGTTCTTACGCATATATATTCAGTTCTTGCGCATATATGTTCAGTTCTTACGTATATATATTCAGTTCTTACACATATATATTCAGTTCTTACACATATATATTCAGTTCTTACGCATATATATTCAGTTTCTTACGCATATATGTTCAGTTCTTACGCATATATGTTCAGTTTTTGCACATATATATTCAGTTCTTACACATATATATTCAGTTCTTACACATATATATTAAGTTCTTACACAAATATATTCAGTCCTTACATATATATTTAGTTCTTACACATATATATTCAGTTCTTACGCATATATATTCAGTTCTTACACATATATATTCAGTTCTTACACATATATATTCAGGTCTTACACATATATATTCAGTTCTAACACATATATATTCAGTCCTTACATATATATTTAGTTCTTACACATATATATTCAGTCTTTCGCATATATATTCAGTTCTTACACATATATATTCAGTTCTTACACATATATATTCAGTTCTTACACATATATATTCAGTTCTAACACATATATATTCATTTCTTACACATATATATTCAGTTCTTACGCATATATGTTCAGTTCTTACACATATATATTCAGTTCTTACACATATATATTCAGTTCTTTCACATATATATTCAGTTCTAACACATATATAATTCAGTTCTTACGCATATATATTCAGTTCTTACGCATATATATTCAGTTCTTACGCATATATATTCAGTTCTTACACATATATATTCAGCTCTTACGCATATATATTCAGTTCTAACACATATATATTCAGTTCTTACACAGATATATTCAGTTCTTACGCATATATATTCCGTTTTAACGCATATATATTCAGTTCTTACGCATATATTTTCAGTTCTTACGCATATATTCAGTTCTTACGCCAATATATTCAGTTCTAATGCATATATGTTCAGTTCTTACGCATATATATTCAGTTCTTACACATATATATTCAGTTCTTGCACATATATATTCAGTTCTTACGCATATATATTCAGGTCTTACGCATATATATTCAGTTCTTACGCATATATGTTCAGTTCTTACGCATATATGTTCAGTTCTTG
>JAWPHD010024971.1:0-17630 GCA_037043455.1 Cyrtodaria siliqua | reverse complement strand
ATATATTCCGTTCTTACGCATATATATTCAGTTCTTACTCATATATATTCAGTTCTTACACATATATATTAAGTTCTTACGCATATATATTCAGTTCTTACGCATATATATTTAGTCTTACGCATATATATTCAGTTCTTACACATATATATTCAGTACTTACACATATATATTCCGTTCTTACGCATATATATTCAGTTTTTACACATATATATGCAGTTCTTACACAACTATATTCAGGTCTTACACATATATATTCAGTTCTTACGCATATATTCAGTTCTTACGCATATATTCAATTCTTACGCATATATATTCAATACTTACGCATATATGTTCAGTTCTTACACATATATTCCGATCTTACGCATATATATTCAGTTCTTACGCATATATATTCAGTTCTTACACATATATATTCAGCTCTTACACATATATATTCAGTTCTTACACATATATATTCAGTTCTTACACATATATATTCCGTTCTAACACATATATATTCAGTTCTTACACATATATATTCAGTTCTTACACATATATATTCCGTTCTAACGCGTATATATTCAGTTCTTACACATATATATGCAGTTCTTACACAAATATATTCAGTTCTTACACATATATATTCAGTTCTTACGCATATATTCAGTTCTTACGCATATATTCAGTTTTTACGCATATATATTCAATTCTTACGCATATATGTTCAGTTCTTACACATATATTCCGATCTTACGCATATATATTCAGTTCTTACGCATATATATTCAGTACTTACACATATATATTCAGCTCTTACACATGTATATTCAGTTCTTACAAATATATATTCAGTTCTTACACATATATATTCAGTTCTAACACATATATATTCAGTTCTTACACATATATATTCAGTTCTTACACATATATATTCATTTCTTACGCATATATATTCAGTTCTTACACATATATATGCAGTTCTTACACAAATATATTCAGTTCTTACACATATATATTCAGTTCTTACGCATATATTCAGTTCTTACGCATATATTCAGTTCTTACGCATATATTCAGTTCTTACGCATATATATTCAGCTCTTACACATATATATTCAGTTCTTACACATATATATTCAGTTCTTACACATATATATTCATTTCTATCACATATATACAGTTCTTACACATATATATTCAGTTCTTACGCATATATTCCGTTAATATGCATATATTCAGTTCTTACACATATATATTCAGTTCTTACACATATACATTCAGTTCTTAAACATATATATTCAGTTCTTACACATATATATTCCGTTCTTACGCATATATATTCCGTTCTTACGCATATATATTCCGTTCTAACACATATATATTCAGTTCTTACACATATATATTCAGTTCTTACACATATATATTCCGTTCTTACACATATATATTCAGTTCTTATACATATATATTCAGTTCTTACACATATATATCTAGTTCTTACGAATATATATTCAGTTCTTACACATATATATGCAGTTTTTACACATATATATTCAGTTCTTACATATATATATTCAGTTCTTACACTTATATATTCAGTTCTAACACATATATATTCAGTACTTACACATATATATTCCGTTCTTACGCATATATTCAGTTTTTACACATATATATGCAGTTCTTACACAACTATATTCAGGTCTTACACATATATATTCAGTTCTTACGCATATATTCAGTTCTTACGCATATATTCAATTCTTACGCATATATATTCAATACTTACGCATATATGTTCAGTTCTTACACATATATTACGATCTTACGCATATATATTCAGTTCTTACGCATATATATTCAGTTCTTACACATATATATTCAGCTCTTACACATATATATTCAGTTCTTACACATATATATTCAGTTCTTACACATATATATTCAGTTCTAACAAATATATATTCAGTTCTTACACATATATATTCAGTTCTTACACATATATATTCCGTTCTTACGCATATATATTTAGTTCTTACACATATATATTCCGTTCTAACACATATATATATTCAGTTCTTACACATATATATTCAGTTCTTACACATATATATTCAGTTCTTACACATATATATGCAGTTCTTACACAAATATATTCAGTTCTTACATATATATATTCAGTTCTTACGCATATATTCAGTTCTTACGCATATATTCAGTTCTTACACATATATATTGATTTCTTACGCATATATATTCAGTTCTTACACATATATATGCAGTTCTTACACAAATATATTCAGTTCTTACACATATATATTCAGTTCTTACGCATATATTCAGTTCTTACGCATATATTCAGTTCTTACGCATATATTCAGTTCTTACGCATATATTCAGTTCTTACGCATATATATTCAGCTCTTACACATATATATTCAGTTCTTACACATATATATCCAGTTCTTACACATATATATTCATTTCTATCACATATATATTCAGTTCTTACACATATATATTCAGTTCTTACGCATATATTCCGTTATTATGCATATATTCAGTTCTTACACATATATATTCAGTTCTTACACATATACATTCAGTTCTTATATATATATATTCAGTTCTTACACATATATATTCCGTTCTTACGCATATATATTCCGTTCTTACGCATATATATTCCGTTCTAACACATATATATTCAGTTCTTACACATATATATTCAGTTCTTACACATATATATTCCGTTCTTACACATATATATTCAGTTCTTATACATATATATTCAGTTCTTACACATATATATTCAGTTCTTACGCATATATATTCAGTTCTTACACATATATATGCAGTTCTTACACATATATATTCAGTTCTTACACATATATATTCAGTTCTTACACATATATATACCGTTCTTACGCATATATATTCAGTTCTTACACATATATATGCAGTTCTTACACAAATATATTCAGTTCTTACACATATATATTCAGTTTTTACGCATATATTCAGTTCTTACACATATATTCCGATCTTACGCATATATATTCAGTTCTTAAGCATATATATTGAGTTCTTACACATATATATTCAGCTCTTACACAAATATATTCAGTTCTTACACATATATATTCAGTTCTTACACATATATATTCAGTTCTAACACATATATATTCAGTTCTTACACATATATATTCAGTTCTTACACATATATATTCCGTTCTTACGCATATATATTCAGTTCTTACACATATATATTCCATTCTAACACATATATATTCAGTTCTTAAACATATATATTCAGTTTTTACACATATATATGCAGTTCTTACAAACATATATTCAGTTCTTACGCATATATTCAGTTCTTACGCATATATATTCAATTCTTACGCATATATGTTCAGTTCTTACATATATATTCCGATCTTACGCATATATATTCAGTTCTTACGCATATATATTCAGTTCTTACACATGTATATTCAGCTCTTACACATATATATTCAGTTCTTACACATATATATTCAGTTCTTACACATATATTCCGTTCTAACACATATATATTCAATTCTTACACATATATATTCAGTTCTTACACATGAATATTCAGTTCTTACACATATATATTCAGTTCTTACACATATATATTCCGTTCTTACGCATATATATTCCGTTCTTACACATATATATTCAGTTCTTACACAAACATATTCAGTTCTTACATATATATATTCCGTTCTTATGCATATATATTCCGTTCTAACGCATATATATTCAGTTCTTACGCATATAAATTCAGTTCTTACGCATATATGTTCAGTTCTTACACAAATATATTCAGTTCTTACACATATATATTCAGTTCTTACGCATATATTCAGTTCTTACGCATATATTCAGTTCTTACACATATATATTCAGTTCTTACACATATATATTCAGTTCTTACACATATATATTCCGTTCTTACGCATATATATTCAGTTCTTACACATATATATTCCGTTCTAACACATATATATTCAGCTCTTACACATATATATTCAGCTCTTACACATATATATTCAGTTCTTACACATATATATTCAGTTCTTACACATATATATTCATTTCTAACACATATATATTCAGTTCTTACACATATATATTCAGTTCTTACGCATATATTCCGTTATTATGCATATATTCAGTTCTTACACATATATATTCCGTTTTTACGCATATATATTCAGTTTTTACACATATATATTCCGTTCTAACACATATATATTCAGTTCTTACACATATATATTCAGTTCTTACACATATATATGCAGTTCTTACACACATATATTCAGTTCTTACGCATATATTCAGTTCTTACACATACATATTCCGTTCTTACACATATATAATCAGTTCTTATACATATATATTCAGTTCTTACACATATATATTCCGTTCTTACGCATATATATTCAGTTTTTACACATATATATTCAGTTCTTACACATATATATTCAGTTCTTAAGCATATATATTCCGTTCTTACGCATATATTCAGTTCTTACGCATATATTCAGTTCTTACACATATATATTCAGTTCTTATACATATATATTCAGTTCTTACGCATATATATTCCGTTCTTAAGCATATAAACTCAGTTCTTAAACATATATATTTAGTTCTTACGCATATATATTCAATTCTTACACAAATATATTCAATTCTTACACATATATATTCAGTTTTTACGCATATATTCAGTTCTTACACATATATTCAGTTCTTACGAATAAATATTCAATTCTTACGCATATATGTCCAGTTCTTACACATATATTCCGATCTTACGCATATATATTCAGTTCTTACGCATATATATTCAGTTCTTACACATATATATTTAGCTCTTACACATATATATTCAGTTCTTACACATATATATTCAGTTCTTACACTTATATATTCCGTTCTAACACATATATATTCTGTTCTTACACATATATATTCAGTTCTTACACATATATATTCCGTTCTTACGCGTATATATTCAGTTCTTACACATATATATGCAGTTCTTACACAAATAAATTCAGTTCTTACACATATATATTCAGTTCTTACGCATATATTCCGTTATTATGCATATATTCAGTTCTTACACATATATATTCCGTTCTTACGCATATATATTCAGTTCTTACACATATATATTCCGTTCTAACACATATATATTCAGTTCTTACACATATATATTCAGTTCTTACACATATATATGCAGTTCTTACACACATATATTCAGTTCTTACGCATATATTCAGTTCTTACACATACATATTCCGTTCTTACACATATATAATCAGTTCTTATACATATATATTCAGTTCTTACACATATATATTCCGTTCTTACGCATATATATTCAGTTCTTACACATATATATTCAGTTCTTACACATATATATTCAGTTCTTACGCATATATATTCCGTTCTTACGCATATATTCAGTTCTTACGCATATATTCAGTTCTTACACATATATATTCAGTTCTTACACATATATATTCAGTTCTTACGCATATATATTCCGTTCTTAAGCATATAAACTCAGTTCTTAAACATATATATTTAGTTCTTACGCATATATATTCAATTCTTACACAAATATATTCAATTCTTACACATATATATTCAGTTTTTACGCATATATTCAGTTCTTACACATATATTCAGTTCTTACGAATAAATATTCAATTCTTACGCATATATGTCCAGTTCTTACACATATATTCCGATCTTACGCATATATATTCAGTTCTTACGCATATATATTCAGTTCTTACACATATATATTTAGCTCTTACACATATATATTCAGTTCTTACACATATATATTCAGTTCTTACACTTATATATTCCGTTCTAACACATATATATTCTGTTCTTACACATATATATTCAGTTCTTACACATATATATTCCGCTCTTACGCGTATATATTCAGTTCTTACACATATATATGCAGTTCTTACACAAATAAATTCAGTTCTTACACATATATATTCAGTTCTTACGCATATATTCAGTTCTTACGCATATATTCAGTTTTTACGCATATATATTCAATTCTTACGCATATATGTTCAGTTCTTACACATATATTCCGATCTTACGCATATATATTCAGTTCTTACGCATATATATTCAGTACTTACACATATATATTCAGCTCTTACACATATATATTCAGTTCTTACAAATATATATTCAGTTCTAACACATATATATTCAGTTCTTACACATATATATTCAGTTCTTACACATATATATTCATTTCTTACGCATATATATTCAGTTCTTACACATATATATGCAGTTCTTACACAAATATATTCAGTTCTTACACATATATATTCAGTTCTTACGCATATATTCAGTTCTTACGCATATATTCAGTTCTTACGCATATATTCAGTTCTTACGCATATATATTCAGCTCTTACACATATATATTCAGTTCTTACACATATATATTCAGTTCTTACACATATATATTCATTTCTAACACATATATATTCAGTTCTTACACATATATATTCAGTTCTTACGCATATATTCCGTTATTATGCATATATTCAGTTCTTACACATATATATTCAGTTCTTACACATATACATTCAGTTCTTATACATATATATTCAGTTCTTACACATATTTATTCCTTTCTTACGCATATATATTCCGTTCTTTCGCATATATATTCCGTTCTAACACATATATATTCAGTTCTTACACATATATATTCCGTTCTTACGCATATATATTCCGTTCTTACACATATATATTCAGTTCTTATACATATATATTCAGTTCTTACACATATATATTCAGTTCTTACGCATATATATTCAGTTCTTACACATATATATGCAGTTCTTACACATATATATTCAGTTCTTATACATATATATTCAGTTCTTACACATATATATGCAGTTCTTACGCATATATATTCCGTTCTTACGCATATATATTCCGTTCTAACACATATATATTCAGTTCTTACACATATATATTCAGTTCTTACACATATATATTCCGTTCTTACACATATATCTTCAGTTCTTACACATATATATTCAGTTCTTACACATATATCTTCAGTTCTTACGCATATATATTCAGTTCTTACACATATATATGCAGTTCTTACACATATATATTCAGTTCTTACACATATATATTCAGTTCTTACACATATATATACCGTTCTTACGCATATATCTTCAGTTCTTACACATATATATGCAGTTCTTACACAAATATATTCAGTTCTTACACATATATATTCAGTTTTTACGCATATATTCAGTTCTTACACATATATTCCGATCTTACGCATATATATTCAGTTCTTAAGCATATATATTCAGTTCTTACACATATATATTCAGCTCTTTCACAAATATATTCAGTTCTTACACATATATTTTCAGTTCTTACACATATATATTCAGTTCTAACACATATATATTCAGTTCTTACACATATATATTCAGCTCTTACACATATATATTCAGTTCTTACGCATATATATTCAGTTCTTACACATATATATTCCGTTCTAACACATATATATTCAGTTCTTACACATATATATTCAGTTCTTACACATATATATGCAGTTCTTACACACATATATTCAGTTATTACACATATATATTCAGTTCTTACGCATATATTCAGTTCTTACGCATATATATTCAATTCTTACGCATATATGTTCAGTTCTTACACATATATTCAGATCTTACGCATATATATTCAGTTCTTACGCATATATATTCAGTTCTTACACATGTATATTCAGCTCTTACACATATATATTCAGTTCTTACACATATATATTCAGTTCTTACACATATATATTCCGTTCTAACACATATATATTCAGTTCTTACACATATATATTCAGTTCTTACACATATATATTCAGTTCTTACGCATATATTCAGTTCTTACGCATATATTCAGTTCTTACACATATATATTCCGTTCTTACACATATATATTCAGTTCTTATACATATATATTCAGTTCTTACACATATATATTCCGTTCTTACGCATATATATTCAGTTCTTACACATATATATTCAGTTCTTACACATATATATTCAGTTCTTAGACATATATATTCAGTTCTTACGCATATATATTTAGTTCTTACGCATATATTCAGTTCTTACGCATATATTCAGTTCTTACACATATATATTCAGTTCTTACACATATATATTCAGTTCTTACGCATATATATTCCGTTCTTAAGCATATAAACTCAGTTCTTACACATATATATTTAGTTCTTACGCATATATATTCAATTCTTACACAAATATATTCAGTTCTTACACATATATATTCAGTTTTTACGCATATATTCAGTTCTTACACATATATTCAGTTCTTACGCATATATATTCAATTCTTACGCATATATGTCCAGTTCTTACACATATATTCCGATCTTACGCATATATATTCAGTTCTTACGCATATATATTCAGTTCTTACACATATATATTTAGCTCTTACACATATATATTCAGTTCTTACACATATATATTCAGTTCTTACACTTATATATTCCGTTCTAACACATATATATTCAGTTCTTACACATATATTCAGTTCTTACACATATATATTCCGTTCTTACGCGTATATATTCAGTTCTTACACATATATATGCAGTTCTTACACAAATATATGCAGTTCTTACACATATATATTCAGTTCTTACACATATATATTCAGTTCTTACGCATATATTCAGTTTTTACGCATATATATTCAATTCTTACGCATATATGTTCAGTTCTTACACATATATTCCGATCTTACGCATATATATTCAGTTCTTACGCATATATATTCAGTACTTACACATATATATTCAGCTCTTACACATATATATTCAGTTCTTACAAATATATATTCAGTTCTTACACATATATATTCAGTTCTAACACATATATATTCAGTTCTTACACATATATATTCAGTTCTTACACATATATATTCATTTCTTACGCATATATATTCAGTTCTTACACATATATATGCAGTTCTTACACAAATATATTCAGTTCTTACACATATATATTCAGTTCTTACGCATATATTCAGTTCTTACGCATATATTCAGTTCTTACGCATATATTCAGTTCTTACGCATATATATTCAGCTCTTACACATATATATTCAGTTCTTACACATATATATTCAGTTCTTACACATAGAAATTCACATATATATTCAGTTCTTACACATATATATTCATTTCTATCACATATATATTCAGTTCTTACACATATATATTCAGTTCTTACGCATATATTCCGTTATTATGCATATATTCAGTTCTTACACATATATATTCAGCCTTACACATATACATTCAGTTCTTATACATATATATTCAGTTCTTACACATATATATTCCGTTCTTACGCATATATATTCCGTTCTTACGCATATATATTCCGTTCTAACACATATATATTCAGTTCTTACACATATATATTCAGTTCTTACACATATATATTCCGTTCTTACACATATATATTCAGTTCTTATACATATATATTCAGTTCTTACACATATATATTCAGTTCTTACGCATATATATTCAGTTCTTACACATATATATGCAGTTCTTACACATATATATTCAGTTCTTACACATATATATACCGTTCTTACGCATATATATTCAGTTCTAACACATATATATGCAGTTCTTACACAAATATATTCAGTTCTTAAACATATATATTCAGTTTTTACGCATATATTCAGTTCTTACACATATATTCCGATCTTACGCATATATATTCAGTTCTTAAGCATATATATTGAGTTCTTACACATATATATTCAGCTCTTACACAAATTTATTCAGTTCTTACACATATATATTCAGTTCTTACACATATATATTCAATTCTAACACATATATATTCAGTTCTTACACATATATATTCAGTTCTTACACATATATATTCCGTTCTTACACATATATATTCAGTTCTTACACATATATATTCCATTCTAACACATATATATTCAGTTCTTACACATATATATTCAGTTCTTACACATATATATGCAGTTCTTACACACATATATTCAGTTCTTACGCATATATTCAGTTCTTACGCATATATATTCAATTCTTACGCATATATATTCAGTTTTTACATATATATTCCGATCTTACGCATATATATTCAGTTCTTACGCATATATATTCAGTTCTTACACATGTATATTCAGCTCTTACACATATATATTCAGTTCTTACACATATATATTCAGTTTTTACACATATATTCCGTTCTAACACATATATATTCAATTCTTACACATATATATTCAGTTCTTACACATGAATATTCAGTTCTTACACATATATATTCAGTTCTTACACATATATATTCCGTTCTTACGCATATATATTCCGTTCTTACACATATATATTCAGTTCTTACACAAACATATTCAGTTCTTACATATATATATTCCGTTCTTATGCATATATATTCCGTTCTAACGCATATATATTCAGTTCTTACGCATATATATTCAGTTCTTACGCATATATATTCAGTTCTTACACAAATATATTCAGTTCTTACACATATATATTCAGTTCTTACGCATATATTCAGTTCTTACGCATATATTCAGTTCTTACACATATATATTCAGTTCTTACACATATATATTCAGTTCTTACACATATATATTCCGTTCTTACGCATATATATTCAGTTCTTACACATATATATTCCGTTCTAACACATATATATTTAGTTCTTACACATATATATTCAGCTCTTACACATATATATTCAGTTCTTACACATATATATTCAGTTCTTACACATATATATTCATTTCTAACACATATATATTCAGTTCTTACACATATATATTCAGTTCTTACGCATATATTCCGTTATTATGCATATATTCAGTTCTTACACATATATATTCCGTTCTTACGCATATATATTCAGTTCTTACACATATATATTCCGTTCTAACACATATATATTCAGTTCTTACACATATATATTCAGTTCTTACACATATATATGCAGTTCTTACACACATATATTCAGTTATTACACATATATATTCAGTTCTTACGCATATATTCAGTTCTTACGCATATATATTCAATTCTTACGCATATATGTTCAGTTCTTACACATATGTTCCGATCTTACGCATATATATTCAGTTCTTACGCATATATATTCAGTTCTTACACATGTATATTCAGCTCTTACACATATATATTCAGTTCTTACACATATATATTCAGTTCTTACACATATATATTCCGTTCTAACACATATATATTCAGTTCTTACACATAAATATTCAGTTCTTACACATATATATTCAGTTCTTACGCATATATTCAGTTCTTACGCATATATTCAGTTCTTACACATACATATTCCGTTCTTACACATATATATTCAGTTCTTATACATATATATTCAGTTCTTACACATATATATTCCGTTCTTACGCATATATATTCAGTTCTTACACATATATATTCAGTTCTTACACATATATATTCAGTTCTTACGCATATATATTCCGTTCTTACGCATATATTCAGTTCTTACGCATATATTCAGTTCTTACACATATATATTCAGTTCTTACACATATATATTCAGTTCTTACGCATATATATTCCGTTCTTAAGCATATAAACTCAGTTCTTACACATATATATTTAGTTCTTACGCATATATATTCAATTCTTACACAAATATATTCAGTTCTTACACATATATATTCAGTTTTTACGCATATATTCAGTTCTTACACATATATTCAGTTCTTACGCATAAATATTCAATTCTTACGCATTTATGTCCAGTTCTTACACATATATTCCGATCTTACGTTTATATATTCAGTTCTTACGCAAATATATTCAGTTCTTACACATATATATTTAGCTCTTACACATATATATTCAGTTCTTACACATATATATTCAGTTCTTACACTTATATATTCCGTTCTAACACATATATATTCAGTTCTTACACATATATATTCAGTTCTTACACATATATATTCCGTTCTTACGCGTATATATTCAGTTCTTACACATATATATGCAGTTCTTACACAAATAAATTCAGTTCTTACACATATATATTCAGTTCTTACGCATATATTCAGTTCTTACGCATATATTCAGTTTTTACGCATATATATTCAATTCTTACGCATATATGTTCAGTTCTTACACATATATTCCGATCTTACGCATATATATTCAGTTCTTACGCATATATATTCAGTACTTACACATATATATTCAGCTCTTACACATATATATTCAGTTCTTACACATATATATTCAGTTCTAACACATATATATTCAGTTCTTACACATATATATTCAGTTCTTACACATATATATTCATTTCTTACGCATATATATTCAGTTCTTACACATATATATGCAGTTCTTACACAAATATATTCAGTTCTTACACATATATATTCAGTTCTTACGCATATATTCAGTTCTTAGGCATATATTCAGTTCTTACGCATATATTCAGTTCTTACGCATATATATTCAGCTCTTACACATATATATTCAGTTCTTACACATATATATTCAGTTCTTACACATATATATTCATTTCTAACACATATATATTCAGTTCTTACACATATATATTCAGTTCTTACGCATATATTCCGTTATTATGCATATATTCAGTTCTTACACATATATATTCAGTTCTTACACATATACATTCAGTTCTTATACATATATATTCTGTTCTTACACATATATATTCCTTTCTTACGCATATATATTCCGTTCTTACGCATATATATTCCGTTCTAACACATATATATTCAGTTCTTACACATATATATTCCATTCTTACACATATATATTCCGTTCTTACACATATATATTCAGTTCTTATACATATATATTCAGTTCTTACACATATATATTCAGTTCTTACGCATATATATTCAGTTCTTACACATATATATGCAGTTCTTACACATATATATTCAGTTCTTACACATATATATTCAGTTCTTACACATATATATACCGTTCTTACGCATATATATTCAGTTCTTACACATATATATGCAGTTCTTACACAAATATATTCAGTTCTTACACATATATATTCAGTTTTTACGCATATATTCAGTTCTTACACATATATTCCGATCTTACGCATATATATTCAGTTCTTAAGCATATATATTGAGTACTTACACATATATATTCAGCTCTTACACAAATATATTCAGTTCTTACACAAATATATTCAGTTCTTACACATATATATTCAGTTCTAACATAAATATATTCAGTTCTTACACATATATATTCAGTTCTTACACATATATATTCCGTTCTTACGCATATATATTCAGTTCTTACACATATATATTCCGTTCTAACACATATATATTCAGTTCTTACACATATATATTCAGTTCTTACACATATATATGCAGTTCTTACACACATATATTCAGTTATTACACATATATATTCAGTTCTTACGCATATATTCAGTTCTTACGCATATATATTCAATTCTTACGCATATATGTTCAGTTCTTACATATATATTCCGATCTTACGCATATATATTTAGTTCTTACGCATATATATTCAGTTCTTACACATGTATATTCAGCTCTTACACATATATATTCAGTTCTTACACATATATATTCAGTTCTTACACATATATATTCCGTTCTAACACATATATATTCAATTCTTACACATATATATTCAGTTCTTACACATGAATATTCAGTTCTTACACATATATATTCAGTTCTTACACATATATATTCCGTTCTTACGCATATATAATCCGTTCTTACACATATATATTCAGTTCTTACACAAACATATTCAGTTCTTACATATATATATTCCGTTCTTATGCATATATATTCCGTTCTAACGCGTATATATTCAGTTCTTACGCATATATATTCAGTTCTTACGCATATATATTCAGTTCTTACACAAATATATTCAGTTCTTACACATATATATTCAGTTCTTACGCATATATTCAGTTCTTACGCATATATTCAGTTCTTACGCATATATATTCAATTCTTACGCATATATGTTCAGTTCTTACACACACATTCCGATCTTACGCATATATATGCAGTTCTTACGCATATATATTCCGTTCTTACGCATATATATTCCATTCTAACACATATATATTCAGTTCTTACACATATATATTCAGTTCTTACACATATATATTCCGTTCTTACACATATATATTCCGTTCTTACACATATATATTCGTTCTTACGCATATATATTCAGTTCTTACACATATATATGCAGTTCTTACACAAATATATTCAGTTCTTACACATATATATATTCAGTTCTTACGCAAATATATTGAGTTCTTACGCATATATATTCAGTTCTTTCGAATATATATTCAGATCTTACGTATATATATTCAGTTCTGACGCATATATATTCAGTTCTTACACATATATATTCAGTTCTAACACATATATATTCAGTTCTTACACATATATATTCCGTTCTTACGCATATATATTTAGTTCTTACACATATATTTTCAGTTCTTACACAAATATATTCAGTTCTTACACATATATATTCCGTTCTAACGCATATATATTCAGTTCTTACGCATATATATTCAGTTCTTACGCATATATATTCAGTTCTTACACATATATATTCAGTTCTTACACAAATATATTCAGTTCTTACACATATATATTCCGTTCTTACGCATATATATTCAGTTCTTACACATATATATTCAGTTCTTACACAAATATATTCAGTTCTTACACATATATATTCCGTTCTTACGCATATTTATTCCGTTCTAACGCATATATATTCAGTTCTTACGCATATATATTCAGTTCTTACACATATATATTTAGCTCTTACACATATATATTCAGTTCTTACACATATATATTGAGTTCTTATTCATATATATACCGTTCTAACACATATATATTCAGTTCTTACACATATATATTCAGTTCTTACACATATATATTCCGTTCTTACGCATATAAATTCAGTTTTAAACATATATATGCAGTTCTTACACAAATATACTCAGGTCTTACACATATATATTCAGTTCTTACGCATATATTCAGTTCTTACGCATATATTCAGTTCTTACCCTTATATATTCAATTCTTACGCATATATGTTCAGTTCTTACACATATATTCCGATCTTACGCATATATATTCAGTTCTTACGCATATATATTCAGTTCTTACACATATATATTCAGCTCTTAAACATATATATCCAGCTCTTACACATATATATTCAGTTCTTACACATATATATTCAGTTCTAACACATATATATTCCGTTCTTACACATATATATTCAGTTCTTACACATATATATTCCGTTCTTACGCATATATATTCAGTTCTTACACATATATATTCCGTTCTAACACATATATATTCAGTTCTTACACATATATATTCAGTTCTTACACATATATATGCAGTTCTTACACAAATATATTCAGTTATTACACATATATATTCAGTTCTTACGCATATATTCAGTTCTTACGCATATATTCAGTTCTTACACATATATATTCAATTCTTACGCATATATGTTCAGTTCTTACACATATATTCCGATCTTACGCATATATATTCAGTTCTTACGCATATATATTCAGTTCTTACACATGTATATTCAGCTCTTACACATATATATTCAGTTCTTACACAGATATATTCAGTTCTTACACATATATATTCCGTTCTAACACATATATATTCAGTTCTTACACATATATATTCAGTTCTTACACATATATATTCCGTTCTTTCGCATATATATTCAGTTCTTACACATATATATTCAGTTCTTACGCATATATTCAGTTCTTACGCATATATTCAGTTCTTACACATATATATTCAGTTCTTACACATATATATTCAGTTCTTATACATATATATTCAGTTCTTACACATATATATTCCGTTCTTACGCATATATATTCAGTTCTTACACATATATATTCAGTTCTTACACATATATATTCAGTTCTTACGCATATATATTCCGTTCTTAAGCATATAAATTCAGTTCGTACGCATATATATTCTGTTATTACGCATATATATTCAGTTCTTACGCATATATATTCAGATCTTACACATATATATTCAGTTCTTACACATATATATTCCGTTCTTACGCATATATATTTAATTCTTACACATATATATGCTGTTCTTACACAAATATATTCAGTTCTTACACATATATATTCAGTTTTTACGCATATATTCAGTTCTTACACATATATTCAGTTCTTACGCTTATATATTCAATTCTTACGCATATATGTCCAGTTCTTACACATATATTCCGATCTTACGCATATATATTCAGTTCTTACGCATATATATTCAGTTCTTACACATATATATTTAGCTCTTACACATATATATTCAGTTCTTACACATATATATTCATTTCTTACACATATATATTCCGTTCTAACACATATATATTCAGTTCTTACACATATATATTCAGTTCTTACACATATATATTCCGTTCTTACGCATATATATTCAGTTCTTACACATATATATGCAGTTCTAACACAAATATATTCAGTTCTTACACATATATATTCAGTTCTTACGCATATATTCAGTTCTTACGCATATGTTCAGTTTTAACGCATATATATTGAATTCTTACGCATATATGGTCAGTTCTTACACATATATTCCGATCTTACGCATATATATTCAGTTCTGACGCATATATATTCAGTTCTTACACATATATATTCAGTTCTAACACATATATATTCAGTTCTTACACATATATATTCCGTTCTTACGCATATATATTTAGTTCTTACACATATATATTCAGTTCTTACACAAATATATTCAGTTCTTACACATATATATTCCGTTCTTACGCATATATAATCCGTTCTAACGCATATATATTCAGTTCTTACGTATATATATTCAGTTCTTACGCACATATATTCAGTTCTTACACATATATATTCAGTTCTTACACAAATATATTCAGTTCTTACACATATATATTCAGTTCTTATGCATATATTCAGTTCTTACACATATATATTCAGTTCTTACACATATATATTCCGTTCTTACGCATATATATTCAGTTCTTACACATATATATTCAGTTCTTTCACAAATATATTCAGTTCTTACACATATATATTCCGTTCTTACGCATATTATTCCGTTCTAACGCATATATATTCAGTTCTTACGCATATATATTCAGTTCTTACGCATATATATTCAGTTCTTACACATATATATTCCGTTCTTACACATATATATTCCGTTCTTACACATATATATTCGTTCTTACGCATATATATTCAGTTTTTACACATATATATGCAGTTCTTACACAAATATATTCAGTTCTTACACATATATATATTGAGTT